>JBBHKE010003587.1:0-102667 GCA_037447655.1 Zygnema cylindricum | reverse complement strand
GATTTGGACGATCTGACGGTCGTTGATGAAAGTAACGATCTAAGAAGATCACATGAAAAGCCCATAACACAACTTACGATAGGACTATCGTCAGATTCGGACGATCGGACGGTCGCTGATGAAAGTAACGATCTAAAAAGATCATATGGAAAGCCCGTAACACAACTTACGCTAAAGGCGGCCTACAAAAGGCCTACCAAAAAACGCCTACTTTTGAACTATGGTTTAGACTTTAGAACTTCGGAGTTCCTGTCCAGTACACCGCTAATTGTTACTAGTGTTAAAGCTTTTATGTCACCTAAAACATCTTTTCTCCGTGCACACTTGACGGAATGACAATCGGAGACCGCCAATAGGAAGGTGAGAATCTTGACTTTCAATAGCAACCATCGGATTGGTAATCTGACAAATGTGCACGGAGAAAATATGTTTTAAGTGGCAAAAAAAACTTTAACACTAAGCGTACTTTCGCATGCGCTAAAGTTACAGTTATTTTTTGTCGTTTTCCTCCATAACTTTAAAAAAACGTGAAAATCCGCAGCCGTACCAAAAAAATGAAATTACCACCGTAGAAGTTGCGTTACCTTCAAACTTTATGTGTACTATAGTTTGTTGTCTAGCGCGTTTCGACCCAATTTCGCGTCCCTTCAGTTCATCTTCAAACTTAAGTTAAAATGACATCGCGAGGTGATTTTAAATATAGTTACATGAGGTGAACGAATAGGCATATGCTGCCGCACGTGTCGAAAGTTTCTAACGATTCTTGTGGGTTGAGTACCAAAAAAAAAAAACCACTGCACGTTTCCAGCCTGTGCGTAACTTTTTTCCGTGCGCTTTTTTCCGTACAGGGGTCGTGGAGGGGGTTTCGACCAACGGAAGCCATTTTGCAAAAGCGAAGTCCGTGAAAGCGCCTCTTTCTCTCTCCCTCTCCACTAACGCGTCTAACTCGCAATTCTTGCAATGAAAAAAAACAAGAAAGGTATTAAATGAAAGATCTACAAAAAAAAGTTTTTTTGGCTGTCTTTTACCTTATTTTGATGGCAATTAGAGTGAGAACGGAGGAAAAAACAAAATTGGGAAACCATGGCGGAATATTTTGGAAATAGTGACGTCTACGCTACCATAAGTACGCGTGACGTCAAAATGGCACAAAGCCACAAACCCTAAACATCTACAATGTCAAAAGTAGCTAGACGTCTACGACTGTCTCTATTTTGTAAACGTCATCAATTCTCGCGAGTTTTGTACTCGTCTACAATCGTCACAAATTACACCCACGTCTACATCCGTCACAATCTAAAGTTACGATTTCATTTCTTTACATACGAATGCTCTGAAATCTGTACGGAGAATCTTTGCTAAAAAACAAAGTAACAAGACTAAGTCTCAGTTACATGCGAAAGTACCCTAATACTGTCCAGTACGAATCTTACCTGTACTGTAGTGAAGCTTCTTTTCAGTTCCAATGCACCAAATTGACAACAATTTGTAACTCTTTGTATACCCTGTCAAAGGCTACAATAATTGAGACAAGAAGAAGGCTACACCGTGTATCGCTATTAGTGTTAATGTGTTTTTCGCCACGTAAAACGTATTTTCTCCGTACACTTTTGTTCGATTTTCAACTTAAGACCGCCAATCGGAAGCAAATCTTATCTTTCAATCGCAGCCGTCGGATCTAAAAACTGACATGTGTGTACGGAGAAAAGACGTTTAAGAGACGAAAAAAACTTTAACTCTAATAGGGATTCAAGGTGCACTGATTCTCTACTGCTATTGCCAATGGACATAGATGTCCTATGCGCATAAAACGCACGGAGTAAACTAACGAATACTACGTTCCGTGCGCATAAAACAATTTCAAACTTTATAAAATTCGTCGTAAAATTCGTACTTTGTTTTTAATTTCAAATTTAAAAAATTTAAATATTCAATACCCTAAAAAGCTGATAAGTGCAACGAACTAGCGGCGAGGGCCGGACTTTTCGGCGTCTCAAACGGCGGCTTCCTTCTGAAGACGGTGTGGAGGACAGATAAAAAATATGCGCGCGGAAATGAAGCATAGTTCAAAAGTAGGCGTTTTTATGGTAGGCCTTTGGTAGGCGCACAAAGCTTGGCACAAAACTCGCGCAGAGTAAGCATACTGTATGTGTGTGCGTTTGTGCACACTTTTGTACGAACGTACCAATATGACGTATGATCATAGTACAGCGCACGCCGCTGGACGAAATTTCAGCGAGCTGACACAGCCTAGGATGAGTTGTGTTATGGGCTTTTCATGTGATCTTCTTAGATCGCTACTTTGATCAGAGACCGTCCGATCGTCCGAATCGGACGGTTTAAATAAAAAATACCTAAAAACTCACATATTTTATTTTTTTTGTCCGAATGTTTTTAAAAATTTAGACATGACGTTTAATTCTCTATCGATCCATGTGCAACTCAACCCTGTTACAATTTTTTTTCATTTTGCGACCAATACAATATGGGTCTTAAGGTCATATTGTATGTTTTACATACAATAGGCATATTGTATGGGCCTACTTTCACCTACTTTTGAACTATTTAATGAAGCAAATATTTGTTTTTTTGAAGTCCGTACAAATTTTGTTCAGTTGAGACGTACGAAATCTACGAAATCTACGAAACAAACGAATACTACGTAGTTTTCGTAAAAAAGTCCAAATCCGTACGAATAGGACATCTATGCCAATGGAGCATTCTCCTGGAGACAAAGAAAAAAGTGATTAGCTAAGTTTTAGGGTTTACTTTGCCTCGCGAGAGAGAAAGAGAGAGGAGAGGGGAAGGAGAGATAGAGCGACAGAGGGAGAGAGAGATGCTAATTTGAATTTGTTGTGACCTTTTTAGGGTTGTTGTCGCACAGTAAACATAGGCTCCTTTTCCTTTTCTTTGTGTTTTTGTACATTATACTAACACTTTACAAAAAAGGTTTAAAGATTAAGTAAAACCAAAAGATAATAGAACAAGCGATGGCTATACCTGCACTGAAAATTCCAGTTTTCGGAAAGACCGTTTCAGTTTTTGACACCAAATGCGGTAATCGTAGCACTAAATGTGGTAATAATGACGTTTTTGGATATTTATCACAGCAACTTCATACAGAATTAAGTTTGTCTTCCTCTCTACACCATATGTTTGTTTCAAAAAGTATTATAGAAAATGTTTCAGCAAAATATACAGCTGGTTTTCGACTAGAAAATGTACTGAGAGGGAGACATGTTTTGCTTCAGAGTTCATGGTATGGTGCTGGACTTAGGTCAAGAAAATGTGAACATGTCGAAAAATTCAGTTTTTCTGAAAATTCAGTTTGCAATTTACAATTTAAACCAGTATCTTCTTTAAATCTGGCAAATTCTTCTTCTCAATCTTCCAAAGGAAACAATCAGTTGGATGTTACGGTTGACCGGAACCTTGAACAGAAATATAGACCAAAGATATTCGAAGATTTGGTTGGACAGGGCAGTATAGGAAAATTTTTGCGAACACATGTTCATAAAAAAAAAGTTAAACCTGCATATTTGTTTTCCGGTCCGAGAGGGGCAGGAAAAACGTCAGCTGCAAGAATGTTTGCCGCGGCTGTGAATTGTGAAGAACCTCAAAACGGTAATCCTTGTAGAAATTGTCGACATTGTCGAACAATTTCGAAAGGAAATAATACCGATGTAAGGGAAATAGACGCGGCGACCAATAGTGGTGTGGAGAGTATCCGAAATTTATTAGAATCTGTCCGATATTCTCCTCAAAGTGCTCCTTTCAAAGTGTATATTATCGACGAATGTCACATGCTTAGTAAAGAGGCAGCAAGTGCTTTGCTGAAAACCCTAGAAGAACCTCCTTCTCATGTTTTGTTTATTCTCGTTACAACTGATCCACAAAAACTTTTGGAGTCCACTATGTCACGTTGTGATCATTATAAGTTTCGAAAGTTAGCGAATGCTGATATCGTGTTGGCTCTTCAAAAAGTTGCTGAGAAGGAAGAAATGATAGTTGAAGAATCGGCTTTGCAATTGTTGGGAGAGTTGTCGTCAGGGTCTCTTAGAGACGCCCTAGGGATGCTTGGGAGTGTGGCGAGCGCGGGAGAGGAGATTACTCTTGAATTGGTGGAAGAAAGGGTAAGTGAAATATATAGCATTCTTTGTAGAGAAGGTTATGGTTGAATTGGTGGAGAGAAAGGGTAAGTGAAAATATAATATTCTTTAACAGAGGAGTGAAAGAATGGGTAAGCAAAAACATAAATTCTTTACAACGAAGATTACTGTTGAATTGGTGGGAGAAAGGGTAAATAAAAAAAGAACATTTTTTGCATTGAGCTTCATTTTTTTCTTCTGCAATTGGAATGAGGTTGAAGTGTGGAATTTCTGATGAAAAAAATACATTGCTCACCTCTATTAGTGTTAAGGAGTTATTAGAATTGAAGCGAGATTAGTGTCAATAATTTAGGCTGTGGAGACTTGGCCAGTTTCCTTCCTCTCCCTTAAATAGTGTTGTCAATACTAATTTTTGATTTTTGACCAGAAAAAGTTACGACTAAAAATTAATGCCATTAGCACTAAAAACGACGGAGAGTGTACCCCTTCCATCGCTGTCACAGTTAGTGAATTGTTAACTCTTTATTAGACTTAACTACACGTAATTATGTTCGCCATGTGGCTCCTTCTGGGCCACTGAACTAAATATTGTTACTAACACTAGTTTATGATTTTGGGTCGGGAAAATACCTCACTCGAATTAGAGTGATTATCACTGATAACGAGGGGCAGTGTAGTTCCTTACAAACCGAGTGAGGGTAGATAGAGCAGCAATTTCTTGGTTGGGTCAGGATTCTTTTGGTTTTTAGAGTTTTTTGTTATTACCATGCATATATCACGTGTCAAGAAGACTTTTGATTCTTGCTGTTTCGTTTATATTGTTCCTAAGATAAAGTTTGCAATACGGAATAATCTTGGAGTACGGTATAGAATCTGTACTCTTTTTCATTTTAACCTTTTTATTTAAATTTGCAGTTGATGAGTGTGATTTGTCTTTCTGCATAATTCGAAATACTTGTTATTTCTAATTTGCCCGAGTAGAATTGGCTTCATTAAAAAGCCAATTTTAAAAAACCAACTTTATTTTCTCTAAGAGCATGTGAATGACGATGTTTTCCCTCTTACATGCTAATGGTAGCCAAACCCTAGAAAACACTAAAAAACCTAAAAAACTGAAAAAACCTAAACATTTTGCTTTTGTTGGCGTGCTTTTTGAGAAGTATATCACGGAAATCTGAGTAATGTTTTTCCACATGCTTCCCCATTAATAAAATTAATAAGATAACAAGATTATAACGAGGGACAGGTTTTAAATCAGCTTTGACTACAATTTTAAACATTTTTTTTGCTATACTGTGTATCGTTATTATCGTTATTAAAAAAAAAAAAAATCTTGACACTAATTCTTTAAATGGTTGAAAACCAGCCATGTCATGTGGAATTGAATTAGAATTGACAACACTACACCGCCCATCGTTAGTAGAGTTAAACATTTTTCTGGCAGTCAAATGGGTTTAACTCTATGATGGACCGCTGGATTTTTTTTTTGAGGCAAGCAATTGAAAGGTAACAGTCTTACCTTTATATTGTGATGTCATGAATGAAAATCGGAGAAATTTTTGACAAGCTTTGACTGCGTGAAAAATGTTATAACTCTATTAACGATGGGCGGTGCATTATAAATTCCAGCCTGTAACAGATTCATTACCCTAATAACGATTCACGGTGTAGTCTGCCCATTTCGAATTGTTTGCCAACGATTTTGACAAAGCTGAAAAGTTTTGATTTTTTTTTTTTTTTTTATGTTTGAATTTTGAAAACCTCTTTTTTTTGCGACATTTGCAGTTCGACGTTCTACCTGTATCGCGAATGCCTATGCTTCTCGCTAATTCCTTAATCTCAAGTAGGTCGAAAGAAATTAAACCACTTCTCCAAGATGCCCTATGGAGGTCAGAGCCGTACCAAGTCCTAGTGGGCCTTGTACAGCTCATTGTGGATATTTTTGCAAAAGACCCCCGTTTATACCAGCGTATCAGACAACCTAATGAAAGAGAGGCCCTTCAATATCTGGTTAACATGTCAGGTACGTCTTTTTCTTTCGTCTTTTTCTTTTTTTGGGTTGCCCATATGATGTTGAAGTTTTTGCCGAGTCTCTTGTTTTCGAGTGGGACAGTGGGGATGATTTATTTAATGCAGGCCCTATTTGCATAATCCACAATTATCTGGTATCCCTGCTTATATAAAATTTGATTTTTTTGTGTATCAGTTATCCCAGAGCATCTCATATAGTTCCCTTACATTAAAAATATTTTTGAACTTTTACTTTTTTTTTTTTTATTAAATTCTCTTTGTGATTGACCGAATTACAACTATTCTTTTTATTTATCTCCTGAAATTTCGAACATTGGTTGTGAAATTTCAGGCATGTGTATAGATGCCCTTTATGCCCTTTCTTTTATACGTCGTTTATAAATGCCCTTTCTTTTTCCCTTTTTTTTTTTTTTCACGCCTATTGGATTCTCCACAGTAAATTCCTCGCTTTATGTTCTTCATTTTCTGGATTGGTTTTGCACAAATCTTGTCATTTTAAAAATTATTGAGTGGTTTTTTGGAGCTGGGTGTTGTTATCGTTTGCCTCAATCTGACATAAAAGGTGTAATGCCTTCGCTTTTGCACTTATTTTACATTTTGATTTCACAAAGCCCTCAATTGTAATTATATTTCCCTCTATTGCATTCTTGCCTCATTCAGATAAGTGTATGTGTCTCTACTAGATTTTTTTCTCGTTTCGATAAGTGTATCTGGTATAAGTATATTTTTTCTGGTTTGGATACATGAGTTCTTTCCAATACAGTCTTCCTTGGTTTGGATACAAGTATGTTTCTCGCTACTACATTGTTGTTGTGTCTCTAATGCATTCTTCCCTGTTTTGAATCTTTCCAGTTTCGAACGTGTGTTTTTCTCTCTAATATATTAGTGTATGCGTCTCTATTAAATTGTTGTATGTGTCTCTAGTACATTGTGGTATTTGTTTTTAAGACATTAATACGTGTCTCTAATACTCTCTTCCCTGGACTGGATCTGAC
Organism: Zygnema cylindricum; assembly: GCA_037447655.1. NCBI lineage: Eukaryota > Viridiplantae > Streptophyta > Zygnematophyceae > Zygnematales > Zygnemataceae > Zygnema > Zygnema cylindricum. The sequence continues at coordinate 95,532 of JBBHKE010003587.1, read as the reverse complement.
AACATCAGAAAGTGAGACTGGAGAGGTGTACTTGAGGCGAGTCCTTAGTACTTTCCGAAATGCCGAACTTCAAATTCGACAGGCTCCCTATGCAACTATGTGGCTCAATACAGTTCTTTTAGAACTGCCCCTCCTTCAACCTTTAAGCTTGCCGCAAAGTAGTGAAGCTCAAAGTAGCGAACCTCTCGCTCTCTCTCCAACGAGGCCTTCGTCAGCGATAGGAAATGGAAACGGCTTTCTGTCTCCAGAAAAAGTTCCTGCTCTTGTTTCGAGTTCCAGGGTCACCGGTGGATCTTCAACTGGATCTCTTTCTCGAGATATGGATTTGCAAGAACGTCGTGAAGTCAATGGAGAAGTTTCTTTACCCATGCAAGAAAAGCATAGGGGCTCGGGTTTGCCGAAGCTGGAGGAGAAGTTGGGTGAACTTACCGAAGTTGCGACTATTGACAGCACAGAATCGGGAAGTGGGGACGAGACAGTTTTAGGTTTTGGCGAGGAGGAAAGAGAGTTTGAGTTGGACACGGTAGATAATTGGGTCGATGAAGAGGTAGATGTGGCGATAGATGACTCTGTATCTGAAACTGGAAGAGTGAAGGATGTGGTAGAAACAGGATTGCACGTTTCAGAGGAAGAGTTGGGTAGTACGGAGGCGACAGAGAAAGAGAGGGAGAAGGTGGAGGATGAGAAAGTTGAGGTAGTCAAATCATCATTTGACGGAAAAAGAGTTGTTGAGAATGGGGCAATCCCAAAGAAAACAGTTGTCGAAGAGCTTCTTGAAGAAGTCCGTGACTCGACTCCATTTTCGCAAACCAAGGAGGTTATGGAAGTTGAAGAAGTTGAGGAGGTTGAGGAAGTTGTATATCAGGGGACCAACGAAGAAGAAGGAGAATCAATAGAGAAGACACAGTATTTACTGGAGATTAAGGCTCGGGCGGAGGAGCTAATTCAGACAAAGAGCCATAAGTCACTTCTCAAGGGAAAAGGACGGATCATTTCGATATCCGATACAACAGGTATTTTAGTTGGAAACGGCAGACATGAGTTTTGTGTATGTTTTTTGGATTTTAATTTTGTTGGTTTTGCTTGCTACAGCAATTTTGGGATTGCATTTTTTCTTTGCCAATCCTTAACTCTTCTCAATTGCTGGTGTATATCTTATAATGTTTATCTCATATATTGAATGTAAAAACTACCAGATCACATGGCTAATGTATTTTTTCATGCAATGTATCAAAAGTCTCTTATTCTTCTCAAGATTACAAAGAGGCATATAGTTATATGGGCTATGTTTGAGTTTTAGAGATTTTTCCTACACTATAACACCTTGAAAAAGTGATGTTTTATAAATAGTGGCTACAAAGATCCAGTCAATGGACATTATTCATAAAGCATAATGTGTTAGGCTCCTTTAAATATTTGTATCATGGAGCTTATCTAGGACTTTTGAATCTCAAAACTCCTGAAAAGCCGAAAAACCCTGGCAAACCCCAAAAAACACTAAAGAATGACATGATTTATTTTCATATATTTTCATAATTTTTAATTTCATTACGAGAGAATGGCGGTGGATTTATGGTTTTTTACAGTGGCTCTGGAGTTTCCGATTGGCTGTATGGCTGGAGCGATAAAACCGCAAACGGAAAAAAGTTTTCGACGAGCTTTTACTCAGGTACTCGGTAGAGATGTTTCAATTTCCTTTGAAGCTTCTGGAGGGTCTGAGGATAATTTAAGTCCAGTCGAAGGTGAACTGTCAGTGAAACGTCCGAAGAGACGTCGACCCAAGTTAGGAGAGGTGAAGGCAGAGGTGAAAGGAGAGGTGAAGGGAGAGGAGAAGGGAGAGGTGAAGGGAGAGAAGGGAGGGCAGAGAGAGGAGGGAGAGGAGGGAGAGGAGGAGAGAGAGGAGAAGGGAGGGTTTGCGACTATGGAGGATGTGGAGGAAGGAGGAGGAGAATCTCAGGTAAGTCCAGCACCAGTAGTTGATGGGAAAAGAAAGAGTCGTTCCCAGGTTGGAGAATTGGTTGAAAAAGGGCCTGTGAGGAGAAAAGAGGAAGCAAGTAAGTTTCATAAACAGTTTTCAGATGATGAAGCGAAGGAGTTCTGGGCAAAAACATCTGAAAGTAATCCAGAGAAGGGACCGAGGAAGGAGAAAACTAACCCTCGAGAGGAAGAAGGTGGAGGAGACGTTAAGGTCGAGGAGGGAAAGACATGGGCAGATGAGATAAATAGGTTTCCATCGAGACCAATATCAGAAATAGACCTCGAAAACTTATCTCGAAATCGAAACAGAGCTCCATATAATCGTCCGGTTTATAGCCGTAGAAAGGGATCTGAGGAATTAACTGAAACTGGGGACTTAACTGGAACCGAGGACTTAACTGAGGATCCAATGGTCCGGTTTGATACTGAAAGTGGGGGAAAGAAAACGGTTAAAAGAGGACCAAGTAATAAGTTGAGTACTGAGAGGAGAGCGAATCCTTCGAGAAGTAGAATGATGGCTATTGCACAGAATATGGCTCGAACATTTGATGGTATGGTTTGGTCATTAAATAAGTAAGGAAAAAAGAGAAACTAGTTTTTAACCGGAAACTCCTTTAGGAACAATTACTACCGCGCACGATATCTGGTATTATTGTTTGGTCTTTAGATAAGAAAGAAAAAACTTTCCCTCTGGTTTTATGGTTTGGTCATTTAAAAAGTGAAAGAAAAAACCCAAAAAACCTTCACCAGATATTGTTTTAGGAACAATCACAGGTCCCACTGTTTTGCTTACTCTTTAGTTTTGTATAGAATTGATTCTACCTAGCAGTGCCACAGTTAATCATGGTTGGTTAATTATAGAGCTTTCGTGACTTCTTTTACATCTTAGTGCTTGTTACACGCACCGCACACACACCACCACCTCACTCACACCCACACCTTTCACACACACCCACACCCACACACACACACACGTCAATGTCCACAACAACATGAGAACGTAAAATGGATTAGTTGTTTAAATGAGCCAGTGTTACTGGTCAAGTGGATGATTTGTTTTTTTTCTTTCGTTGTTTTCATTCGTACAACACGTCATTATTATTACTGTTTGAAGAAACCAAAGGAGGTTTCAGTAGGTTGGGACCAGTTTTGGATGAGAATATGTTGTTACCATGGACGATGATTCCAGGTAATGTTGTGCATTGGGTAAAAACAAATCGCGATAAGTTCAATATTCGATATATTGATTATTGATCGGTGGGAGGCCTTGATATGGTACGGAAGGTGTACGAAAAATCGTACATAAAAGGTACAAACAAGTCGTACGGTTACCTCCCCCCCCCCCCTCTCCTCCTCCCCTGACTGAGGGCGTGCCACGGGGGGGGGGGGGGGGGGGGCTTCAAACTTTTTTTGTTTTTCCCCCAAAAACCCCCCCCCCCGTTAGAAAATATGTCGAAGTATCGGCCGATATATTACAAAAATATCGCGATATGGGCTCCTTGATATATCAGAGCGATATATCGATTATCGGGTACCCAAAATTAGGAATTTTCTACTTCCCGCTACTATGTACCTCCGGATCTAAAACTTTCGTCTTCTTCCCCACTACACGCCATTTCCTACTTCCCGCTACTATGTACCCTCCGGATCTAAAACTTTCGTCTTCTTCCCCACTACACGCCATTTCCTACTTCCCGCTACTATGTACCTCCGGATCTAAAACTTTCGTCTTCTTCCCCACTACACGCCATTTCCTACTTCCCGCTACTATGTACCTCGGATCTAAAACTTTCGTCTTCTTCCCCACTACACGCCATTTCCTACTTCCCGCTACTATGTACCTCCGGATCTAAAACTTTCGTCTTCTTCCCCACTACACGCCATTTCCTACTTCCCGCTACTATGTACCTCCGGATCCGGCCTGCGGCCGCTTCCAACCGCACGAACACCGGCAAAACCATAGGTGCGACCCCCCCTATGGCATTACCGGCCACTCCCCCCCCCCCCTCCCATGAATCGCCAGACTCCCCGTCCCCCCATATAGCGAGTTTATCATACACGCGCGCGCGCGCGCACACACACACACACACACACACAAAAAAAAAAAAAAAAAAAAAAAAAAAAAAAAAAAAAAAAAACAAACAAACAAACAATTATTCCAACCCCCCCCCCCCCCCCCCCCCCCCCCCCCCCCCTCCTCCCCCCTTTATACCCCTTACACACCAGACAACCGATACTTAAACCCTCTTCCTCCTTCCTTTACCCCCCTCCCCCCCCCTCCTCTCTCTCCCCCCCCCCCCAAAAAAAAAAAAAAAAAAAAAAAAACATCTGTTTTGACATTTCCCTCTCCCCCCCCCTCCATACCCCCCCCACACCCAAAAACCGATACTCGAATTCCCCTTCCCCCCCCCCCCCCCCCCTCCCCCCCTTCCCCTCTCTCAACCTGCCCTTTCCCTTTCAAACAAAAAAAAAAATAAAAAAAAAAAAAAAATAAATAAATAAAAAATAAATAATAATAATAATAATTAATAAAAAATATATATTATATATAATAATAATAATCATAATCATAATCATAAATAAGTAAATAAATCTCCCCCCCTCCCCCCTCTTATACCCTTTACACACCCAAAAAACCGATACTTAAACACACACACACCCCCACTCACTCAACCAAAAAAAAATAAAAAAAAAAATAAACATCAATTCTTTCCTCCTCACCTCCTGGTTCCTTCCCACTACCATTTTCAACATCTATTTCCCGTGGTTACTTTCCCCCCTTCCCACTTTCCCTTTCCTCTCCCTCTCACAATTCTCATGCATCTCCCTCTCATTCAATAACTATGTCCGACCAAGCATCCTCGCCCCTTCTCTCTTCTCTCTCACCTCCACCACCTACACCCCACACAAAAGCCTCAACACGGATAAAATGTACTAGGTGCCATATGCATTTCGCGGCTGGTGCCGGTATTGCCCGGCATACAAAGAGTTGTCGACGATTCTGGGCCAAGTGCAGACCATCCTTTAATACCCTTCCTTCCACCGCACTCCTGTTCAGACCTACAAGCGAAGATTGGGCATTTCTACGCGAATTAGACGTGCTTGGAGCGTATGATTTGAGCGTCCACGATTATACACGCGGATCCCCATGGCCGTGCGGATTATAGTACAGGACGCCCTCCACCTCCCTTTGAACTATATTTGTTCCGATCCCACAGATGTTGGACCTTGGCACTTCCTTTTCATGTTTTCTCTTTGGGTTATAGTCTTACCAAACCGTGGAGGTGGTAGCGGGGCACGAGAAACTATGGCTCGATGCCGACGATTCCTTCGAGGTGATTGGAAGGCCTTTCACGCCGAGTACGAGGATCAAGTTGCGAGTCCTTCCTTCACACCACGTGGAAGGTCTAAGACTTCAGATGTCCCATCCTCTTATCGTCGTGCAGTTCATTTGGGCCGAGTTGGTGAGCTCTCTCAAGCGGTTCGGGCCCTCCAACCGTTTAATCCTGCTCCTCGGTCTGCTGAGACTATCGAGATTCTCACAACTCTCCATTCACTGGCTCCCACCCCTCAACCCCCGTCTATTCACACCTTTAAGCCACCGTTAGAATGTTTTATCTTAGATCGAGACGCTTTCATTAAAGCCATTACAACTCCTCGGTCTATTGAGACTATTGAGATTCTCCGAGCTCTCCATCCACCGGCTCCCACCCCTCAATCCCCCTCTATTCACACCTTTGAGCTGTCAAAGTATTTTATCCTAGATCAAGACGCTTTCATTAAAGCCATTACGACTTCTCAACATCTATCAGCAAGTGGTCCACCAGGCACAGATTATGAGTTATTTCGCGACGTTTTGCCTCCGGAATCAAGTGTAAGGGTTTTGATATGTTTTTTCGAGTTTATTCTCTTATTGCCGGTGGCACTGTCCCCTCTCGTATTTGTGATCTCCTCACGACCTCCCCCCTTGTAGTTGTCACCAAACCCAATGGGGGAATCCGTCCTATTCCGTGGGCGAGGTGTTGTACCGATTGGTGGCCCGTGCCATCTGCATCCAGCTCGAGCCCGCTTTGCATGATTATTCTCTCCTCGTCAATTTGGAGTGGCAACCCGGGGAGGTTGTGAAGCTGTGGTCCACGGGATCCGAGCGTTGTTGGATGCCCATCCGGATTATTTAGTCCTTCAAGTTGATGTTTCTAATGCTTTCAATACAGTGGATCGTAATGGCATTTCTTCCGAGCTTATGGCTGCACCTTCTCCAATTGTCCAGATATTTCCTTTTGTGAGGGCCTTTTATTCTTTGAGCAGCAGCCTCTCCTTTTCCATTGATGGTGATTTGGTCCCACTTTCTTCCACGACCAAAACTCGTTAGGGCTATCCACTTGGAGGCCCTTTGTTTGCCCTTGCTCATTACCGAGCCCTCCGAGCTTCCGCGACCGCTTTTCCATCTTACCTCTTTCCTTCAGTTGCGGACGACACACACATTATCGGTCCTTAGGACCAAGTTATACCGGCCTATACCTTTTTCAAGGATCGTTTGGCCGAACTCAATCTTTTTTTCCAACCCACTAAGTGTGTTGTGTGGTCCCCTAGTGTTTTTCCTCCTTCTTTCATTCCACCTCCTGGTTTTCAGACTCCTCCATCAGAAGGCATTCGTGTTAGGTTGCCCTCTCGGTTTTGATCTATACATCAAGCAATTTCTTGATTCTGCTCTTCAAACAGATTTTGTCCAATGTGGATGACCTTCCTAACCTTTCCGATCCCCAAGTGGCTTTTGCGCTTTTAAACCGGTTTTTCCCCCATCGACCCTCCTACCTTACTCGTACTTCCCCTCCCACTCCTACTTTTGTGTCGTCCCTTTCTGCATTTGACGATCGACTCATGGACGTCCTTCATACTTTGTTAGGTCATGGGGCTTTTGATCATGAGTTTGGGCCTGCAGCCCGTATTCAGGCCAGTCTTCCAGTCTCTGCAAGTGGTTTGGGTTTACTGTCGACGGCTCGTGTTGCTCCAGCTACCTATTTTAGAAGTTGGTGCCTTGTTGCCTCCACTATCGTCTCTCGTTTTTTGGCTGGGGACACTCCTATTCTTGCTACTGTTGTACCCCGAGTTTCGGACGGTGTGCTCGCCTTCCAGCGGTCCCTTCTCGATGCATCTCGTTCTCTTACTCCTGCTCCTATCGCGAATATGCCAGTTGTTTCCACTCTTGTTTCGACATCAGTTGCACGTGTTCACGAATCCATTTCTGATAAGGTTGTCGCCGCTATTAGGTTCGAGCTTCTCGAGGCGCTTCCTTCTGATACTTCCCATGCACGCTTTCTTTCTTGTGGCGGACCTGGTTTTGGAGCTTGGCTATTGGCTATCCCTATCTTATCTACCCTCCGATTCACCTCGTCTCAATTCACCACGGCCCTTAAGTTTCGGCTTGGCTTCCCTCACCCACCTTTGCTTGGCTCTCTTGTTTGCTCATGTGACCACGTTCTTGAGCCTGACGGCGTTCATTTGCTTCGTTGCTCCCACGGAGGAGAGTTAATTCAGGCGCACGACACGATTCAAGACACCATTGCTGCTATCGCTTCCGAGGGGGGATATTTTGTCCGTCGGGAAGTTTCCAACATTATTTCTTCCCGTCGGGTTGATGGTGCGCGTCCTACATTTGGTGACGTTGTTTTGGCAAACCCTACCTCTGATACAGTTGTCAGTCAAGCAGCTCGACATGTGGGTGTGGCCGCATGCGACGCGGCTAAGAGGAAGGAGCGTGATTATGCCCATCGCGATGCTATGGATGGTTTCACTCCGATGGCGGTCGAGATATTTGGTTGTTTGGGTGAGAATTTGGACGAGTTCCTCCGTGCTTGTGGTCGGCGTTCGTTCGAGCGGCGGGGACCCGGGAGCCCGTCGGATTCAGTACTTACTTCCTTTTACCGTCAACGTTTACCGGTGGCCCTTTAGCGAGTGCAGGCTTCTATCCTCCTTGGATCGTCTATTGCGGCTATGGATCGTCGGCGTGTCCCGAAACTCCCTCCTCGTGCTCCTCCGGGGTTAGGGGACTTACGTGGTTGCTTTGCGTAGATTTGAAGTTATGCGGGGGTTTTGTTGATAGGTGTTAGCTCTTTCCTTTGACGTTTCGTTTGTTGTTTTTTCTTTTTTTGGGTGTTTTCCCCGACTACTAGTTGTCATTTTGTGGTTTCGTTGCTTTTGCCTTGCTTATCGTTTTTGTTTTTTCCCCCAACATATAGTTTTTTTTTTTTTTTTTTTTTTTTTTTTTTTTTTTTTTTTTTTTTTTTTTTGTTTTTTTTTTTTTTTTTTTTTTTTTTTTTTTTTTTTTTTTTTTTTTTTTTTTTTTTTTTTTTTTTTTTTTTTTTTCAAAATTAGGAACATATCGAATATCGGCTAGGGGCCTTTGATATACGACACTAATTCCAGACACACGGCAATCATTATAATAAATATCTGTATGTATAGCATATTGTTTTTATGACTGCTATTATTAGTGTGCATCATTGAGTCATATGAGTGAGGTCGATGGAAAATCTTCAGTTATTGCGTTTCTGAAGTAGGGGCATTTCACAATCGATGTTTTTTTTTTTGAAAGAATGGATTTATTTTTGACGCGGTAGTTCCTTGAGATGTTTGCCCTGATGTTGATGGTAAATTGTACGGTTTTAGGGCAAACAGTTTTCAAATTACTCAGGAGACTGTCCACATCGTACTGTTTACCCTCGAAACAGTACACCGACTTTATTAAAAAGCGCTATGGTGAACCATCTGAGTCCATGGGAACAAAAAGGAGGCAATAATGCAAAAACTGAAAAACTACATGTGAAGGGAAGCAAACAAAAAAGAAAGGCAAGGCAAAAGTAGCAGACGCACAGAAAAATGACAGGTAAAACAAAGACACACAAAGAAGCAACAAACATCTAGGGAAAGACCAGACAAAGTGCAAAAACCAAAACGAGGGTACAAGACTGTTAGTGTAAGTACTAGTGTGCTGTATTGGCAAACTTTCTATTGCAATAATTCCAAGAACCGATTATAGGTCGGCGATGGGGCCGGATATATTGGTTGGGAATCATAGTTGATATATTGGAGGGGGGAAGGGGGGGGGGGGGGGGGGGGGGGGTGGGGTGCGCTTCACAATCTAGTGTTACGGGGTGGACTTCGTATGGAGTTATGGCAATAACTTTTTAATGTCATATTGGAAAAATATATCGGTATATATTAAATTTCCGTACCAATACATTGAAACAATACATCGATTATCGGTCCACCAAAAAAGGTACACCGGTTATCGGTAAAACGGCTATCGGTACACAACACTAATAATTACCCTATGAGCTGGTTGACTTGTTGCTGGAAGCAACTTTTGTATCATCATTATCATATGTACAATTCATCCAATGAAAATAAGTAACCTGGGTTGACCTGGTTAGTGTTTTGAGATTTCCTCAATTTGAGGTGCAACCTTGAATAAGTTCATGTGATGGGCTCCTTTCATTTAGTTATTTTACTTTGTTGTTAGATATACACTGCAAACTCCAATGGTAATTTAACAATGTAAGTAGGTAAGCAAAAGAAGTTCCTACATCACACAATCTAACAACTGCCACTAATAGGTTAATCACACTACCGACCTCGTTTTTAGGGTTAATCGTGCAATTTATTCAATTTCGAAGGCAAATTTACTGATGGTTTTCCATAAAACTGTGCGATTTACACCTCGCACTGGCAAATTGCCTCTATATTTTCAACCTGTGAATCTAACCATCAAGGCTTATGTCCAAATGGTATGCACACACTGCCACCCACCAATATTAGAATAAAGGAAGTATTAGTGTAAATGTGTCATTAAAATGTTTAGTACTGAAGTGTTAATGTTTTTTTGCCACTTCAAACATCTTTTCTCCGTTCACACTTATCGGATTACGGATCCGATGGTTGCAATTGAAAGGCAAGATTTTCCCCTTCCGATCGGCTGTCTCCAACCGGACAAGTGTGGTTAGAGAAAATATGTTTTAAGTGGCGAAAAAAATGTTAACACCACACAGTAGTTTAGTGTAACTCTCTTAAATGGTGACAATATTTTAAGCATTTCAGCCAAAAAAAGTCGCGACGAACTAATGTTAAGAAATCTAATGGCCATGGGCGGTGTAAGGGGAAAATTGAATTACACATAGTTAAAAAGCAGATTAGTCATGCAAGAAATGTATATTTCTAATTGAAAATGATTCCATAGTTTCTAGTTTTCTCTCAATTGGAAATCATTTTGCAACGCAGGTGTCTGTGTTGTCTAAATTTTACACCCGAGAAAGAAGAAAAGAAGAATAAATCATCGCAAATACAAACAGTAAGCAAAAAGAGGGACAATAACAATCGAATAAAATCCGGCCGTTCCCCTAATTATCCCTCTTTATTCCAGAAAAATATGCAACTGTTTTTTCGACTTCTTTCCACATTACATCTGACATAAACAGCCAAAAACTTCTAATAAACCAACTTTACGACCAACACTACCAATGGTAAAACTTTTGAATCTCTAAATCCCGCTGTGTACACTCTAATTCTTGCCATAAGACTTTAACCGTAAATCACAATTGCACCACTTAAAACAACTTAAAAAAACTCCACTTAAAAAACCTCTCACTGAAACTGAAACTGAAACTGAAATCCTTCCAAAACTGGCTCCCAAACTAAAGCTCCTCTTGAACTTTTTTTTTTTATGCTTTGATTCTTCTCTCACGCACAGAGCTTCCTTCTCTGACAACCTTTGAAATAAAAACGTTTAAACCCTGAAGGAAAAACCCTTAGACAAGACAAAATCCTCAGGAAGTCTTCACCGTTCCTTATTTAATTAGAGCCACGAGGACTCCAAAAAAAAAAAAAAAAACAAAAAAAAAAAAAAAAAAAAAAACTACAACAGCGACAAGAAATACAAGTTTCTTCCAATTACACTTTGAATCCTCTGGACGCCAAAAACCTCCAAATAGGAGGTGTGAGAGCAAAAGTCATCGGAACCCTAACAGGAAAAAGAGCTTTATTGCACAAAAAAGCAAGAGCTATGGCTCCTCCTCCTTGTACGGCTCCCCTTGTCATATTATCCACACTATTTTCAGTGCCTCCTTGTCTTTCTCTACTACTACTTACTTCCTCCAGTATCTCTCCAAAAGGTTTAGATTCCACACTATTTAACTCACCACTAATATTTAACCTTTCCGCATCTTCGGAAATACTGTTGACTTTGTCGTTTTCTGAGGGTTTAGAAGAGATGGCTGCAGAATCCTGAACCTTAGGAATATCAGTTGCTTTAAAAAGTCCAACTTTAGCAAGAAGATCTTCCACGTGGAGACTATTTTTGATTGCCACGTAGCAGCCGGAGAAACAGAGAGCAGAAACGGACAAATGAACGCCAACGGCTACTTTTCCGTATTTTGCGGTAAGATCTTTCAAACGGCGAGTCAAGGACGCCATGGCGCCGAGCAGAAGAATTTCAAGTGGTAGAGTTTTTAGGGTTTGGCTAGGGTAGAGTGAGAAAGGTGGCTACAGAAAAGTACAAGAAGTGATTTTTTTTTCACATTTTCAAATTTCGCTTTTTTCGTGCACACTGCAGAAAGGACAAGAAGTGATTATTTATTCATTTTTTCACATTTTCAAATTTCGCTTTTTTCGTGCACACTGCAGAAAGCACAAGAAGTGGTTATTTATTTATTTTTTCACATCTTAAAAATTTCGCTTTTTTCGTGCACACCTACAGGATTTTACGACCAGCTGGTTGATGTTTCGACACACTTTCACGCGATTTACGTTTTCCGTACAATAAACGATAGTAAAAAAGGTGTGAAGTCGAAGTATTACAATATGTGATGTGTAACGTGGCGCTTTTGGCTCTGTACTTAATGTGAACTACACCATGAATCGCTATTAGTGCTGATAAATTTTCCGCTACTTAAAACATCTTTTCTCCGTACACAATCGTCGGATTTTCAGTTTGAAACCGCCAATCGGAAGGTGAGAACTTGTCTTTCAATCGCAACCGTCAGATCCAAAAGCCGACAAACGTGTACGGAGAAAAGATGTTAAAAGTGGCAAAAAAACATTAACACTAATAGCGATACACGGTGCTTGTATGTTACAGTACAGTACACCGTGTATACGCTATTAGTGCTAATAACTTTTTCGCCGCTTAAAACATATTTTCTCCGTACACACATGTCGGGTTGTGGACCTGATGGTTGCGATTGAAATTTAAAATTCTCAGCTTTCGATTGGTGGTCTCAAATTAAAATTTGGAAAAGTGTGTACAGAGAAAAGATGTTTAAAGTGGCTAAAAAATATATTAAGACTAATAGCGATACACGGTGTATTGTAGAGTGACGCTACTGTAGTCGATATAACATCAAAAATAGCGTGTAGCACGCTATGGCGCTACTGACATCAGAATATCGCGCTTCACCTTATCTTACATTTGCTACAGTACCAGAGGTCTCAAAAGTCAAAATTTTACATAACCGAAACCTACCGTTTTTTTTTTCCAAAATCTGAGTAATCGACGCCCAACCGGGTTATGTCACGCTCCAAAATTGTTAACCGTTAACCGACCGACTTTTCGAAAATAAAAGTTAACCGAAACTCGATTTCTTGCGACTAACCGTGCCCGCCCGTAACCGAAAAAGTACAAAATTAACTAATGTACGACGTATGAATAAGCCAAAAATTACGATTTGTCGCGTTCCCTTAGATTTGCGAAATGAATAGTGTTTACTAACGTGTCAGATTTGCGACGCTTTGTCACGTTCCCTAAGATTTGCGAAATGAAGTGTATTACCGTGCCAGATTTGCGACGCTTTGTCGCGTTCTCTAAGATTTGCGAAATGAATAGTGTTACTACCGTGTCAGATTTCCGACGCTAATCATGATGTCACGTACTTCCACGATACCAAAGAGTACAAAGTACAATAATGTAGGATTGTATGGACAGTACAATTTTTTTTTTTTTTTGTTTTTTGGTTGACCGACCGTAACCGACCGTTTTCTTTTTTCTGGTGAATCAACCGACCGCAACCGCCCGGCCCTCAAAAGTTGGCAACCGAATCCGTTCCGGATCCGGCGCGGGCGGTCGGGTAACGGTCGGTCACGGTTTCGGTTGACCGTTTGCGACCTCTGTACAGTACTCTAGACTGATTTGCTACAGTACTCTAGACTGATTTGCTACAGTACTCTCGAGTATCCTGTTCGCAGTTACGGTTTTTTATCGTAAAATGGTTTTATAATACGTGTGCTGTTATCGTTACTGTTAGGGTCTATTGTCTTTTCTGGATTTGTCCATTCGTTTGTCAATATTTGTCACGATTCGAATTTAATCAAAGATCGCCATATCGTGAATGATATGATAACATCTGTTCCCAAAACTGTACTGTACTTTCAGCAGGCAAATTTAAAATCCCTGGAACCCTCGAATTGAATCAAGATCGTCATATCGTGATTGATATGATGATATCTGCACAAAAATGTACGGCAGAAGGCAAATATAAAATCTCTGGAATCCTGTCTGCTGTTTAGCGTGATATTTAGGATTTTTCCCTAATGTATCCGTACATATCCATGTGGCACAGACCGTACAGCTCTGTGCCGTATCTACGCGCTTCAACCGGTCAGGACCCAATATGTTCAATACAGTACCACCGCGAATCGTTATTAGAGTCAATATTTTTTTCGCCACTTAAAACATATTTTCTCCGTACACACTTGTCGGATTGTGGATCTGACGGTTGCGATTGAAAAGTAACATTCTCAGCTTCCGACTGGCGGTCTCAAATTGAAAATCCGACTAAGTGTGTACGGAGAAAAGATGTTTTAAGTGGCGAAAAAAACCTTGACGCTAATAACGATTCACGGTTGTAGTTTCCTATATGTCAAACTTTTATATCTTATTTACATGTACGGAAGATCTGACCGTCCACATTACGGCCTGAAATCGCGCAATTATCGAAAACGACTCTGAAGTTTACACTTTTGGGACTCGATGGGCCGAAACCCTAAAAGCCTAAAAGGACAAATGTTCATTGTAACGGGGAGAGCCTTGTAACTTACAACCGTGAATCGTAATTAGCGTTAATGCTTTTTTCGCCACTTAAAACATCTTTTTCCGTACATACTTGCTGGATTGTGGATCTAACGGTTGCGATTGAAAGTTAAGATTCTCAGCTTCCGATTGACGGTCTCAAATTGAAAATCGGCCAAGTGAGTACGGATAAAAGATGTTTTAAGTGGCGAAAAAAACATTAACTCTAATAGCGATACACGAATGTGAACGCCCGAGCACTTTTCTTTCGCAAACGACAACTTTGAATTAAGAGAATCCTTTTTAGTGGAAACACTATTTACATGCGACAATAATTCGGGTTTTGGCGTTACAACGGACATTCGCCGAAAGGTTTCGGCAAAAAAACTGCGCATTTTTTACGAACGGCCACGATTAACTTTTTACAGTTGTACCGAAGGAATAAATAGCAGCATTTTCTGCATGCTGGCAGTCTATATGACACGATCTCCGTACATTTTCAAGGGCCGGTACATTTGTACCTTACATCCTTCGACATGAAGTACAGTACAGCACTAGACTGTACTTTGCACGCGCGGCCATTTGTCGGCAGCAGACGAAAGAAACGTCTTCGGCGGATTTTTTCGTAAAAAAAAAATAGGAGAGTTCATGACGCGGAACGGCGATAACCGGGCGGCGGATGTGATGACGTGGCAAGATTGCTGCCGCAAAACCCGCATGGAAGAGGTAAAATATTAAAATAGTTACCGATGACGATTTTATGCAGCACGAACGATCACCCTACGCAATAATTAGGGTGGCGTTCCATCAGGAAATCCTGAAATCGTACGGCCAACTCTACGGGCTGGGTCAATTGAGACGATGTGTCACGTAGTCTTTATACCACGTGTTCTAGATTGCATGGCACACGTAAACTACGATCCGATATTGTATATCCTTAAGATTTTTAACACCGACAAATTTAACTTCAAATCTTCATTTGCGTACCATGTACCTGCGTACGAAATCATCGTACTACAGGACTTTTGTACTTTTTGCAGACGCCAGTCTTCTACTCTACGCCAGCTCATTTTTTAGGGTTTCTGTTTTCGAACATAACGAAAGTCCTTTGCCATAAATAGTGTGAAAAACGAATGTTGCCAGAAATAGCGCGACGAAGGAGCGTGTCGAGATTACTTTTTTTTGTATTAGGGTAACCTTCCATCAGGCGTTCCCAGTAATCGTACGAACACGTTTACTGGCAGTAATATTTGTAACACCCTTCCATCAGGTCGTGCCAGTGAATGAGGTGTTAGATTGCGATTGGTACCACGGATCCGCCGGACCCGGTTTTCAAGTGTCCCTATGTCTGTAATGACGAAATCGTAACTTACGCTTGTGACGATTGTATACGTCGACAATACCTGTGACGGTTGTCAACGTCGACAATCTGTGGTCGCACGATATTTTTTGTACCTGCGTGTGACGTCGCATGTCTTACCGTGACATTGTAGACGTACCGCCTTCCAGCCTGTGCAATTTCACGGTCGAAGATGAGGCGAATTTGCCTTCGCGTCTCCTGTCCGGTCGACGTGAAATGGCATCGGAATTTGAAGACCCCTGCAAAAAAAAAAATCCGTACTAGACGAAAACGGACAAATCCAAATAAATTGTGTACTTATCTTTGTCGTATTATAACGGAAACGGACAAAACATAGCGAACTATGTACTTTTCTTTGTCCTTGGAAATCGTAGGATTTTTGTCGAAATTTACGGCACGCGCGAAAATATGTTCCTATTTGTCAATCGAAAAAACCTAATTTTAAATCACATCGCGCATGTGTTTTAAAGATAAGGTTGAAGATGACGTTTTTTGTCGTCGAAGTGGGTCGAAAAGCACAAGACGACAACTTTTCGTACATCCTAAGTTCAGGGATGACGCAAATTGTACTCTACAAATTTGTGATTCCTTCGTACGGTTGCAACTTAGGCAGTACGGCGCTAAGTTTTACGGCAAAACGACAGGAAAAAACCCTTACTTATGCACATGGGGACACACCCTAATATTTGTAACACCCTTCCATCAGGTCGTGCCAGTGAATGAGGTGTTAGATTGCGATTGGTACCACGTAGGACCTGTTGAGCCGCCCGGGAATAATCATCATTTTCAAAAGGACAAAATCGCAGCTGCGTATGTGTACGGGCAGACGCCGATTAAAATATCCAGTAGCGTCACGCTAATGTACAATCTGAACGTTCTTAAGGTTGTTGTGGTATCAACGGCCACGAAAACCGTTGCAAAATTAAAGTTTGTACAAATGTCGAAGAATGTACCATTTGTACGTGAATCGCTGTATCGCACATTTATGAAGGAGACGTCACAGGATGTCCTACAACCAAGTTTTTTTTGTCGTCGAACAGGCTGGCTATACAACCAAGATTTTTCTGTCGTCGAACAGGCTGGCTTTTATGTCACACGGTACACTCCAATTGCCACATGTAAGTTTATTGCTTCACGTCTGTCGTGGATCGACTCTGACTTTACAAGTGGACCAAAACACGCATCCAGTAATCACAAACTCTCCTCCCGAGGACAGTCAGCTACGTACTGGAAAGAAGAAGCGTTTGCGTCGAAAATTGAAAATCGGACGGTGGTATTTTTCTCCAAGAAGTATGGAGAATCTCAACGAATTTTTAGTAAACATCTTTTGTAAAAAAAAAAAAAAAAACAATACGGCCTAGTACGGAAAGGTACTTTCTCCAGTAAACAACCCCACTTTTCGCCTGATGGAAGGTTACCCTTAGGTTGCATTTTGAAAGGTCATCTTTGGTATTTTGTTTAGTCTTGCCAGTTAACCCAGTTGCCTTTAGTTTCCTCATTTGTTTGTTTTGTTTTGGTTTAGTAACTATTGGCTCTTGTAGTCTTTAAATGTTCTATTCCTTTTTTTTACCCCCTTTGTCCTTTGATGGTTTTTCCATCGCACTTTTTGTAATAAAGTTTTTCATTTTGAAAGGTACATATTATGTGCAGATTTTGTGAATTTTTGTTGGTTGTCCATCGTGACACGTAGCTTGATCGTCTTACGTGCGCGATTCATTTTTTTTTGTCGCTGACAACAACAAAAAAAGCGGTACGGTCTTAATACGGATAGGCGCGGATTTCTGTAAACTACCCCACTTTTCGACTGATGGAACGCCACCCTTAGTTATGTTAGTTATTATATATGTTAGTCATAACGCCCATCGTTGTTAGGTTTAACAACACTAATTTTGGTCGAATCTTTTTTTGGCCAAAAATCATAAAATAGTGTCAACATCACTATATAAGATAGTTTATTACAATAGTGCCACGTTTCTTTACATTATTACTGCATATTATAATTCGAATAATTTCACGTTAAGGCTAATAAATCCTTAAGCTGAGCAGTTTCAGCTTTCAAAATATATTTTTGCTCTGGAATATGAACTGGCTGGCCGAAAATATACTCCACTAAAAACCCTAAAAAACCCTAAGAAACCCCAAAAAACCCTAAGAAACCCCAAAAAACCCTAAAAAACCTAAAAAACCTAAAAAACCCTAAAAAGCCCTAACTACTGGGGCCTGTAAGGAGCCTAGACTGTATCGAGATTACGGAGTTTATTCGCACACCAGAAAACAAGATCGGACGGTTGAGATCACTTCCGTAAAATGAGGAGGTGAATAGGAGCAGCTTTTGTAAACTCACCGAACTGTCATGCGCGTGTTGCACTTTTATTTTATTTTATTATGTACCCATGTGCTTGGGGATCTTTTACTGTCGTTTTCGTGAAATTTAAATGCTGCATCGAGAAAATCTTGCGCCGTACGAAGAAAGCGTATTACCGAAGTACAATTTACGTAAACTTCAAACCTAGTATGTACTTCATGTTGTCGTCTTCCAAAAACAGAGTCAGGAAGTTGTGGCGGAAAGTTCCAGAAGCAGTGACGTCGACAATGTCAAGATAAACCTGACGTCTACAACGTCACGAGAAGATTTTATTCCCGTAAGAAGACATCTACAATGTCACAAAATTACGTATGGTCTACAAATGTCACCTTTGTTTTTAAATAATGGAACGTCCGTACAGTGCATACGGAGAATCTTTCCAATTAGAGTATCAGACAAAGTTTACGCACTAAGATACGGTTGCATCAGTATTGTCCCATTTTACATATTTCTCCCGGCGAATTCGGCACGCGGCATTTATTACAAGGCACGCTGAATGTACGGACACTAATACGACTGCCTCCAACAGTCCAACATCTCAATCGGATCTTTTCATCACTGATCGCACAACGACTGGTGCCGTACAGCTGCGCATGCCACCAGTTGCCGACACCTTTATTTTCAGCCGTCTTCTCCTTGAGAGTCCCCTTGCTGTCTCACACTTGCTGCCAAGCCCAACCGCTCCGTTTGCCGTACCCTCCGCCGTTTGTCGGAATATCGGACGGCTGACAATGCGTCCGTTTGTCAAACCCTCCGTTTGTCAACCACTGCAGCCTGCGGCAAAGAATCACACTTGCAATACATGACTCTGCATATTATTGCTGCAGCAAAGAATCACACTTGCAATACATGATTCTGCGTATTTTTGCTGCAGCAAAGAATCACACTTGCAATACATGAATCTGCATATTATTTCTGCAGCAAAGAATCACTCTTGCAATACATGACTCTGCAGCAATACATGACTCTGCATATTATTGCTGCAGCACTGTGAAGCTGCTTGAGCTGAAACCTTCACCAGCCATGGATTGGCTTCAGGATGGGACTGGCATCAGAAGTACACGCTTGCATATGTACAAACATAGGTATATTCTCAACTGTCTTATTTCCTTCCTTACTGAGTTGTACTGTTTTGTTTTTCAAGGTAGGTTCAGAGAACTTCTTAACAAGGTCATTTCTAACATTGTAAGGAAACAAAAAGCTGCTTGAGAAAAGAGAGTTTTTCTTAAGTGTTGATGGAAAAATAAGTACTTAAGGTGAAACTAGTGCGTGGAAGTGAAGTAAAAAACTAGGTTTGACTTCTGTCTTATGATTCCATTTGTCCAACGTGGCAAGTATGTAGTCTAACACCATACTTTCTAGAAATTGAAAAATAGGTTTTGTCTCCTGTAGCCATTCCTCCTACGGCTTTTTTTTAATGCTGATTTTTAAGCTAGTTGCATCTGCCTTTGAAATTTCCGTTAGTTGTTAGTTTTGGATTCTGAAAATTACTTGACCCACCGAACATTCAACAATATTTGAATCAGAGTGGTGTAAGTTTCAACCGTCAGGAGGAAAAAAATCAACCGCTTTTGTTTTTTTTTTTGTCTGTAGTGTGCAAAATCTACTGCTGACAAGGCTAGGCCGTTACAAAGTAACTACAGTTACTGACACAGAGACAACTCACGAATTGTGCAAACAGTGATGTCCTCCTCCTCCTCCGAATTTTTAACATGTTTAAATCACCGAAGGGAGTGCCCTATTTTGTTTAAGCAGTCTATAAGACAGATGTTATGTTACCGGCTATTCGAAACAGGTTTCTAATACGGATGCTGAATCACTGCTGGAAATGGCGTCTTTTTTTTTCTTCACCAAATTAATAATTAAATCCTTTACCGTGCGCGTTATTCCTTGCGTTCTTTTTACTTGTTTTATTTGTTTACCAAACCTCATTACTTCCTTTTCTTTTACTCGTTTTATTTGTTCATCAAACCCTTACAATGTGCATTATTCCTTCCTTTCCTTTGGTTTATTTTATTCGTTCACAAAGTCTTTATCGACCTTATCCTAACCTTACCTTTTATCCTTCCTTTACCTTAATTAACCTTTATTGCATTATTCCCTCTTTTTTACTTGCAGGACTCCTTCGGCACAAGTTATGGACCTTCCTTTCGGACTGCTTCTAAGTATAATGAGTCTTGTTAAGTGTTCTCGGAGTCGAAACTCTATGGCTCTCGTCTGTACTCTTTGGCGAGACTGTGAACGACAAACTCGAGAATTTCTCGCTCTAAAAGCAAATCTTTTTGACATTCTTCACGTCCCCGACTGCTTCCAATCGGTTACCTCTCTTGACCTTTCCATGTGCAGTCCGTGGGGTCATTCTCTACTCTCCAACACGTCGACAACCAGACTCACGACAGCCCTTGTGACCGCTTTTCCAAAAGTGAAGAAACTTACAGTTTATATTCGACATTCTATGGATGCGGCGGCTATCGTTTCTATTTGGCCGCAGTTGGAGGATGTCAGTTTGGTGAGATGGCATAAGAAAAATCTTCAACTTTCGGCAATCGAGCAAAACATCGGAGCCGATATTTTGTCGGTTTTAACCGGCTGCGACAATTTAAAGTCACTCGATCTTTCAAAGTTCTTTTGCTGGCAAGAAGACGTTATTGCCGCTCTCTCTTCAGCTCCGAGTCATTCGTCCAATCTCAAGTCGCTGAATTTGATGATCGCAGGATTATCGTCCGACGGTTTTAAATCGACTGAAATTTTGGCTATTGCTCAGTCCTGTCCCTCGCTCGAAGAGTTTCATTGTATCTGTGAGACAGAGCCTCTTTTGGAGGATTGTGTAAAGGATCAAACGTTAGAGGCTCTAGGACAGTTTTGCCCTCGTCTACAAGTCTTGGAGATGGTAGATAAATGGGCATTAGGGGCCTCTTCTCGATTCTTTAGCGACGCCCAATATCCCTCTCTCACAGCGGCCGGCGTAATCGCTCTCGTCTGTAATGTACCGAATCTCCAGGAACTGAGTCTCTTACTGTGGAAAAACATGCCTAACTGTAGTTCTTTAATGGAAGTTTTGGCGATCAAATGCCCTCGACTTACTAAACTTCAAATCGGAAGTTTGTTAGATATTTGTGATGTAGGTGGTCTTCCTCGCGGTCTCGCTCGATGCCATGCTCTCAGAGAAGTAACAATTAAACGATGTCCTAGTCTTAACGACAAAGCTCTTATTACTCTTTCAGATTCCTGCCGCAATTTGCGGAGAGTCGAGTTTTGGAATTGTCAGGAGATTACTGCGGCAGGTTTGACATCCATGGCTGATACTCTCAAAAAAACCCTACGATCGGTTACAGTCTGTCAATGTAACTTGGTAACAACGATGGAAACCGTCAGAGCTTTAACTCTGTTGCGACCGACGTTGGAGTCTTTGCAACTGGATTGCGACTGGCGAAATCTGGATACTCGATCGATGGATATTTTACCGAATGCTCGGGTTCAAACTCAACAGGTTACAGACGACTCAGGGTCTGTATGGAGACCGTGGTCTTGCTTAAAGGACTTGACATTGTGGGCACAGCCAGGCACTCTCCTGACTCCACTGCCTTTCGTCGGCTTCACGGACTGCCCTGTCCTTCAAGAGGTTCGAATAAACGTGGAGGGAGACTGTCGAGAAATTCCTCTACCCTGTGCTCCTATTTTCGGTATCTCGGTCTTGGCAAGGTTTCCGCAGCTCACTAAAATTAGTGTTGATTTGGGCGAGGTGATAGGATTTACCATGACATGCAAGCCGGGATTTGTGGATTTGCCGATTTGGGAGAGGTTTTATTTACACGGAATACAAACTTTACGCTGTGAAACTTTGCAGTATTTTCCACCTTCTGACGCAGATCTCAACCGTCGATCGCTTTCGTTACCGGTGGCGGCGATTCTCTCCGAGTGCTCGACGGTACGGAGGATTTTCATTCACGGAACTGCAAACGAACACCTCCTCAAAATGCTTCTTCGTTGTAAACGGTTACGGGATTTACATGTTTGGTGCGACTTCTATCCGGCGCCAGAGGATGAGATGTCGACAGAAATGAGAGTGGCTACGAGGAAACGCCTGGAGA
The DNA here is from genome assembly GCA_037447655.1 of Zygnema cylindricum. NCBI lineage: Eukaryota > Viridiplantae > Streptophyta > Zygnematophyceae > Zygnematales > Zygnemataceae > Zygnema > Zygnema cylindricum. Next base: position 73,681 of record JBBHKE010003587.1, on the reverse strand, counting down.
CAGCGTTGGCAAATAGGGGATTTCTGGACTGATGGGTTTTTTACGGTTTTTTCAGGGTTTTTTAGGGTTTTTTTAGCCTTGAAATGTTACTGTGGATGGAAGTTGCAGGTAGGGGAGTTGTGGACTAATGTTAGTTGTAAGAAGTTTTTTTTTAGTATCGTAAAGCTTTGGTTTTGGCCGTGAAGGTCGTCGCTCAAGAAGTACTGTAAAGTAGACAGGAATGTGTTCCATTACATTTTCTTTTTCTCGGTTCTGTTATTCAAAATTAGTGTGGGTCTTTACAGTGGACCACTGGAGTTTTTTCCGAGACAAAGTAGCAACGAGACAAAGCAACGATGACAGAAACAGCAACAAGACATGGCGACAACGACGAGAGAACACGACGGTTTCTAGGAGCCAAGTGTCTTTTAGAGTAAGAAAAATCATATAAAAATGAGGTAAAAGGTTGTAAATCACACTCGTTTTTCAGTCGTTCCAGGCTCGAAGGAGGTACTGTACCGTTTTCGCAAAGGAGGTTCACGTGTGGACTTTAAATGGAAGCTTTTACGATTCGTCAAAGGCGGTTTTTGAGGGTTGGTGTACAAAAGGTTTCGTTTTTTATCGATTGTAGTATAGTTTTTCGGCATCAGATTGTGGTTAGGTTCTCTCATGGAGTTCAACGAGTTGATGAAAGCCGGTTATGTCCGAGCATGTCTTATAAAGTCTTACATAGACTTTTGAATTTGAAACCGAACTAAAACTGAAGTGGAAACTGAAGTTACTCGGTGCTTTAAAATGTTCTCAGTTTTTTCACCAGAGAGTATCTGTTGTCTAATGCAAACTCGCATGGAAACCGAAACAGTCTTTAGCGTTCTGCTTTGGTGCCGGGCCCATCTCAACAAAGTGAATGGGAGAGGTTTTAATACTGTCGCACGTTTTTATGCGTTAATTTTAAAGAAAACACAAACTTGCTTTTTTCACATGTAACCACAGTGTGGAATATGGCTTTTTGTTCAAACTGGTCACACCCAATTCACACTGTAGGGATGTTAGGGATGTTTATATATATGTTTATGTAATGTTTATGTAATGTTTTTGTAATGTTTATATTTTAGTATGTATGACGTTTGTGTAGCTTAACAGTCAAAGAGAATAACTGGCGATACTTGCCGAACATTCAAATCTAAGAGAATTATAAAAAACCTCTATGATTATCTCACATTAAGTATCTGCAGTTCAAATGAGGCTGCATTTTGAGCTTTAACGAACAGATACGATTCAAATTGACAACATCTGGAATGTCCGCAAACCTTTTATGATTCAAAATCTATATTGGACACTTTTCCTCAATGACTAGTAAATTCAAAAGAAGATCCGCATCAGTAATCAAAACATATTTTTGCCTGCACTCAGGCGATTTACTGTATTGCTTTCTTGTTAATATCCATTGTTTACTTTATCTTCAAAAGCAAAGAAGAGTGAGTGCTTGTGATGTGACAGTAGCGAGAAAATGTGACATTAGCGAGAAAATGTGACAGTAGCGAGAAATAAACCAAAAAACCGAACAATCGGGGAAGTAACCAAACTCCAACTAAAAGCAAATTAACTGGATAGGGACAAACTGACACAAGACAGGCAAACTGACATGGAAAAGAACAACAAACGCAAATCAATAGCAAGAAACTATCCAAACAACAAAAATCCCAGAACAACCAGCTCCCACATGAAACAATGTATGATATTATATCTTTAAATATACATTCTATATATCATAACAGTAGTATTTTCTGAAGTTGCGACAGTCAACACAGGCACCATTTAACAGGGAGTGGGTATCCATCCGGATGCGATCGGTTTCGTTATAGAAAGGACAGGTGAGATTTTGGAAATAGAGCTCTGAAAAGGACACAATTAAATTCTTAATCAATAAAGACAACTATTTGAAAAGATTTACTGTGCACCGTTGCTCATTTTGAAGTTTGTGTCTATTGTCTGTAAGTTTGGTTTGCAACAACATTTTCCATTTTTTGTTTGTTGAATGTTATTCAATTTTTTCCATTTTCGTTTTGCGTTTTTTTCATTTCCATGTTCTTGGATGGTTTACCATGAATAGTTTTCAATGAGATTATAATTTCCATCACCACGACAAAAACAAAAACAATCAACAAAACGGAACGAAAACAAATAACAAACAAAACAAGAACAATTAGGAACAAAAACTTATTATTCAGCTCCACCATGAAGACAGAGCTTATATGGAACAAAATGACAAAAGCATGCATTTGGAAAACCCCTCCAACGCGGTTAATGATTTTTTACTTTGGAATTAAAAGACCTCAACAGGTCTCTTGTCAAACTGACATCTCTAAAAGAACAACGAAAACCGGCAAGGGACTCTAATAATCCTCCTGTAAATTAAAAAAGAAATCTCGGTTTTCAAAAGTTATCGCATCGTAATTATATGACAAGAGGTGCTTTCTCGTGACTCTAGAGCGAACTTCCCTAAGGGCAATACAGATACTGTCCCTCCAACAGATACTAGTTGTACCACTAAAGCAAAGCAAAAAAAAAACTAAAACAAAACACCACAGTTCTACTTTTGCCACAGTTTCTGTAATTCCTGTACTTTCTGTAAAAATCCCTCAAGATCGGCCTCGTTTTCTAAGGCTTTCTAGGATTCTCCAGTTAGGGTTTTTTCAAGGTTTCTCAGTTAGGGTTTTTAGGGTTTTTAAGGGTTTTCGGTTATGATTTTTTATGGTTATTTAGGATTTTGCCAATGTACATTGGTGAAGAGTCATTGTATAGAAACATACATTTAAAAGAAAAGGGAAGAAAAATCACGAGTGTGATGCATGGCCGTTCTGAGTACTAATGGAGTGCCCCGGGAGATTGTTTCGTGACAACTCCTGCGATCGCGACGCCGAAGGAAGCTCGTGCAAAGGGATGTACGCATAACCTTTGGGAAGATGTTTATTTTGTAAACTTGCCTCAAAAGGCGTAAAAAGCCTCTCTGAGTGCTGCTGCCAAACAAAATACAGGAGGACAAAATCTCAGAAATAAATCAAGTATAATAATAACAAAAAATAAAGTAATGGTAGAAAAAGATGTAAAATGCCTATCCCTGTGCTATCTACCACACAAAATGCCATAGTACAAAGATTCAGAAATCAACCTCTTAACTAGAAATTAACCGAAAAAACCGAGAAAAACCGAGAAAACCGAAAAAAACCGAGTGCCAAGTGCCGTGTGTGTGTGTGTGTGGTGTTTACCAGTTACAGAGTGTTAAACCGAAAGTTAAAAAAAAATGGCATTTGTCATCCTCTTCCTTACAAGGATCAATGCAGAAAAAATCTTTCTCCCTCTCTCTCTCCCTCTTTTCCTGATAAAATTTTCGTTGCCTACTGACATTGAATACGAGTCTAACACAGAAAACAAAATTGAAAAAGAAGGAAATAAACCTTTCCTCTTCCTCCCAAAAACTAACGTTCAGCCCTAAATCTGGGAAAGCTTTTCCTTTTGCCTTATGACATTAAATCAACTCTAACCCACAAAACAAAAAAAGAGAAAGCCATGCCTCTCCCCTTCCTCACCAACACAGAATCTCAACCTTCACCTACTGCCCTTCGAACAAAAGTAGCCCAAAAATTAGAAAACCAAAGAAAAAAGAAAGAGAGAAAGAGAGAGAAAGACAGGAAGAAAGAAAGAAAAAGAGAAACGTATTCCTCTTGTTTCTCCCGAAACCCAACACACAAACAAAAAAAAGAAAGAGCTGGCAAAGGAGGCAGAAATACTTTATCATTTTCTGCCGTAAATAGTATGACCTGTACCATATTGAATCCTACACAGCCTTGAATATTTCATACTTTACACCGGTTTGCTTCAAAGATAGAAAGTAACCAAGAAAAAGAATGAAAAAATTACAATAATCACTGAACCAACTACCAACTAAAATAAAGAAAGAATATGAAAGAAAGAAGGAAAACCTTACAATAACCTTTCAATAAGCACGGAACCGACTACCGACTTCAATCTAAACTAGTCTTCCCATTCCTCCCGAAGCCGGACACGAAAATAAAAAAAGAACGGATTAAAAATAGCTTACCTGGGACAGTTTTTGCTGCCTACTGGCCTCCCGAATCTGGCGACTTGCCACGCCGCGAGCTCCGGGCCGACTGGCCGGCATTGCCATTGGCCCAGTCTGCCATTCCCTTGCCTGGGCCTGAATCCCAGGCCCATCTCTCACCATCCACCCACTTGCACGAGCTCCTTGCCAAGAACTCCTACTTCTCGCCGCAGAAACAGCTCCTCCTCCTCCCCCTCCTAATCCTCCGACTCCAGCTCCTCCGAAGACTCCTCCGACTCCTCCGATTCCTCCTCCAGCTCCTCCATTTCCTCCTCCCCCCCCTCCTCCTCCTCCTCCGCCTCCTCTTCCAAGTCCACCAACTTCTCCGGCAACAACAAGTCTTCCTCCCACTCCTCCTCCAAACCCCCCTCTTCCTCCTCCGACTCCTAGTCCTACTGAGACTCCCTGGTCTCCTTGAACATCATCTGATCCTTCTGGGAATGAACTCGAGCGACTCCTTTTCCGACTCTCTACTGGAGTACCTCGGGTGGAACTAGAACTCACAAAAGGAATCTTAAAATGAGGATCTCCAGCAGCGCAGAGTTTTGCAGTGATAACCTCATTTTGACAAAGTACGAGCTCTCTCTGCAAGATGCCGTCATACCCAAAAGAAAAAAAAACTGCAGTGAGAAAACACTTTCCCGTGTAAGGTTCTCCTAAAACAATGTACTTCCGTATTAGGATCTCCCATAAGAATGGTCTTTTGTATTAGGATCTCCCATAGGAATGGTCTTTCGGATTAGGATCTCTCAAAAAAAAAGGTCTTCTGTATTAGGATCTAATGGTCTTCCGTACCGAAATCTCCCACAATAATGGTCTAAATAACAGGACATTACAACTCACCTTTTTCTTCTCACGCCGAACTACGCGTTCACAGATTAGCCGCAACCTCTCAAACTCCATCTGCATTCAAAAATTCAAATGGGAAAGAGTTTAGTAATGATTGAACATCTCTTTGTACACTTAAACCCACAGACAAATGGGTTTCTGAAATTACCCGACAAAGCTTCAATTTCGCCATATCTGCCGGGCCTCCGCGAAGCTTCGACTCCACCTGCACAACACCCACTTGAAAGAAACAAAATTAATCGTTACTGAAAAACAAAAGGATGTGTTATTGAGGAACAAAAGGATTTGTTATTGAGGTAACAGAAGGATTTGTTACTGAAGAATAAAACAATCTGTTGAAGAACCACTGCAAGCACATAAAAACATGGCAATGATGTGCGTCCTACTGAATAAAACTCATCAAAGAACAGCTGACAACTAAAGCTGGCTGCTCGGCCAAATAATTCGCATTGAGCGTTCTTTAATGCCTAAACGATTATGTGTCCAAACAGGTTTTTTGGGCTTCCAATGATGCATCTCAAGCTGAAATGTAGTAAGAATCCAAAATCGGCAACTTACATCCAGAAGTGCTATGTGCTTCATAACAGATGAACAGTAAACAGTGTAGTGAGTAAATTGACCATCTATACTCAGAGTAGAACAGATAACCATACAGTTAAAAATGGTAAGTAAAATTTCTATACAAGTTCAAATGTGTTGCAGAGTATAACAGATAGCAACACAGTGTCAAATGCCTCTTAAACTCTCTATATCCGTGTAAATGTTTCAGAAAAGAAAAGATGGCAAAAAGTTGTAAATGGCAAGTAAACATTCTATAACAGTTTAAATGTGTATGTGCCAGGAAAAAACTGATAGCATCACGGTTGTAAATGGTATGTAAACTTCCTACACCCGTTGAATGTGTGCGGTTCTATAACGGATAACAACGCAGTTGTCAGTGGTATGTAGACTTACCTTGGCGCGTTGGGAAGGACTATGGCGGTCACAGTAGGCCCGGAATTGGAGACGTCCCGCCGGCCCGGGTTTCACACTAAGGAAAAACCCCTTGCTGCGAGCACAAGAGGGATGGAAACTGGCGCTACAATGTCCAAAATTGCACTGCAAAAAACTCAAAACGTCACGTCACAGGACACCATCAACACACAGGAACACGAGAGCTACACTCAATGCAGTATGCTAGTCGTTTTTCACACGTTTTCGCTTTTTTTGGTGGGGCTCTTATCGATTATCACATCCAATACAAAAACGCACAGAAACTTGTGTATTGCAGGGTATGTCAAAACTCCATAACAGATACCGGATAGACATCACAAGTGCAACACAAGGTCCAAGGGTGGATGCTTGCCAAAGAAAAACTAACCGTGAGGCAGGCCCCATAAGAATCGTGACAGACAACACAACGTATGTTGCAACGCTCTGCAGCAATACTCTCCTGCAACCCTTCACCTGACAAAGATTTAGAACAAAAAATTTACAAACAGATATTCCCACAAAGGTAATGTGGAACACCTAAAACAAACCTTTGTTTCGGGGCAGATTCCCGAGTTGGTTTTTTAACCAACCAATTGCGCGACCCCAAATAAGCCCACAAAAATGATATCCGTGAAACAAACCTTTGTTTACTGAATAATTCCCGAGTTGGTTTTTTAACCAGCCAAGTAAATGTGGAAGCCCACAAAAATGATATCCTTGAGCGTGACCACGTACCAGGCCTTCAATGAAGCCTCCTTCGTCTCGACCCACAGTCGTTTCTGGCATCCACTGCACCGCCTCTCCCAACAGCTCGCCTCAGCCTCAGCCATGGATATCTGCCCACATGCGGATTTGCATCATTCAATTTACTAATTAGAGATTTTTTGCATTATTTTCTATATCACTACAACAGGCACCTGACAGACCAGCCTGCAAACAGTAATTAAAATATCATCACTGTGACTAAAATTTTACAGAAAACCGCATTCAAGAATGACCACACCAAAGTCACATTCATCAAAAGAGAAAGTCTGTCATTCAAGGTGTGAGGCTCACCTGAGCACAAAGGACGTGTGACCAAGCTCCAGAAGATGAACCCTTGAAGGCACCAACAAGGAGGGGACAAATATGGCACTGGACTCCAGGTTGAAAAAGGCCAGACTGGTCCTTTTTCGCTGGTGAGACTGGCTGGTGTTGAGATGAGGCAATTTTGTGAAAATGAAGACAGGGTTGACACAACCATGGTCCTGATGGCACAGACATAATGCCATAACATTCTTGATGAACAGCCACCTGCATAGAAAAGCAAGCATAGAAACATCAGTTGGAATAGGGAAAAATTAAATAAAGCAATGCTGATCTATCTAACCAGCTGATCACTCTGACTGCTAAATGCCCTGTCAGGGAAATTGTAACCCCTAATATGTAGGAGAAAGCTAACGGCACATCGATGAAAAAAAAAATGATGAAAAAACTTACAGCACATCGATCACAAAAAACGAGGATGTTTGGCTGCTCAGAGTCCCCGTTTCCACAGATGGAGCACACCAAATTAACGTCCTCCATTTCTGTCACAGGAGTGGATACTTCAGATGAAACTACTGTTCCACTTTTACGTGGATGAACTGCTGTAGGTGATGGCAGAGACACTTGCAAATTCGAAAGGTTCTGAAGCCTCGACGGCTTGGGAAGTGGCGGCTTTAATGGTAGGTTTCCATTTTGAGACCCTGTCAACTGCCCTGTAGTAGTCATCACTAAAGACGGCACTGGAGCCACAACGGTAGGCAAAGGAGGTGCTGGAGGACTGATAGCCATGGGTGTGGCCAAAACTGCCTCATCAGTGGTACCAGACGGACCACCTTCCCTTCTCAAATGAGCTCCGACACGAGGAGAGGCAGCTGCAGCAGCAGTAGCGGCAGCAAGTAAGGCCTGAGCTTCCTTCTCCTTCTTATCTTTACGGCCCTGTTTCTTTATCTCTCGTTGCTGGGTCATGTATTGAGTAACAAGGGCCATGTTTTGCTTCGTCTCCAGTTCTGCTAAGCGCCGGTCACTTAAAGAAACCATTACTTTCCGCATAAGGGACTCTGAAATGGACAAAACAAACAGAAACATGTCGGCTATAAGTGCAATGAATGATGAGCAGAGGGTTATGTTATGAAAATTCCTAACATGACGGACCCTAGAATCAGCTGGACCGTCGGTTTGCTGTAGCTGGCTAACTGAATCCATTTCAAGGGCCTAGGATTTCAAATTTTCCTTTCAGAAGGTAGGATGCCATTACAGCCACCTGCTTATGGCCCTCCAATGTCATGGATACAGGTAGAGGGAAAAAAAGCAAAAAGCTAAGTCTGAAATCTCAGCCCCAATAGACAATGGCTTAATTAATGCGGTGTGAGGACAGACCTCGCAAACCGATAAGTGGGTGAAACAACAGAGCCCAGATGACAATTCTCTGTAACTTCTAAACTCTGAAAACAGCCCAAAAAAATCCTTAAAAATCATAAAAAACCATAATGACTTACCAGCGCGAGCACGATTATCCCGAATAGAAGAAAGCAGCTGGCTTTGCAAAATAAGTAGCTCTGCCTCCACTTCATCTTCCGGCGCCAACTCAAGCAAGTCCATCTCCCGGCTAATCTTCAACTGCGTTTCTGAATCCTCCTCAATATCTCTCCATTCTCGATCGTTTTTAGAGAAAAGTTCGGCTTCTGCCTGATTCTTCTTCAAATCACTATTCTCTCTATCTCTCCATTCTCGACCAGTAGACATAGGTTTGACTTCTGTCTTAATTTTCTTTAAAGCACCGCTCCCCCCACTACCTCCACTCCCTCCACTCCCTCCAGCATGTCGACCAGTATTAGTGCTGGAAGAAAAGACACGATTCTGTTTACACTCCCCTTGATGCTTTACAAACCTATCAACAGTCTCAAACTGAGCTCCACAAAGGGCACATGTAGAAGCCCGTGGAACTTGTTTGCAAGACTGAACAGACACCTCATTACCAATGTCTTCCATCCGGTTTTTCTCTCCTTGAGATTGAGAAGAAGATGTCAAAGATTGGGGCGAAACTCCCCTACCTTCCTCAAAGCTGTCTTTACGGAGCTCCAAATACTCTGCCACTGACAGTTCCTCCCCCTTCTGAGACCTCAACTGGTTTTTTACATACGGGTGAATGGTTTCGCCTTTCATAAGCAAACCAATTTTCCTACCAGCCATAGCCTGTGTTGTCCCCCTTGGACCCGATTCTACACAAGGAGGCACGACCTGAATTTGGGGCCTTGTCTTCTTCTTCCTCTCCCTCAAACCTTCTGAACCACCTCCAGTACCTTCCTGTGTACCTTCCCTCCCTATCTTTGAAGACTTTAAAAGAACAGATTCTTCATTTGTCAAGGGCTGAGCTGGTGTTGTAATCTTCGAAACATTCAGAGAAAGTGGTGTCTGAGCCCCTAGTACTCCTGGAACACCATCCACCTCTACCTCGTCCCCTTTCCGATGAAGAATTGCGTTACTGTGCCCTATCTCCATTGCTCCGACTGTCTCATAAGTGCTTTCAGGATGAGGTATAGTCGACGTTGATGCACAGACCAGACTATCGGGCATTTCTCCAGTATTTGAGCATTTGGTATTTTTCCGCCCCCCGTCTTCCTGTTTTGATTTCCTGGTTTCTATACCAGCTTCCATACCAGACTGGACAGTTTCAAGGTCCATCGGAGCACCTTCCGTTGCACGAGACTGCCCTGAAGAATCATCCAACTGATATTTGTTAAATTGACCGCTTAGCGATTCTCCATCTTTTGCGTCCATTGATGTGTCAGAGGATGATATCCCAAAAGAGGCATTAGAGTGGCTCCCCTGTAATGAGGCACTGGCCTCTCCAGATGGGGCCCAATGGACACGACCTCGTAAATAAGCCCTAATTTTGTCATTGATGGGCTCATTAGCAGCCCTCTCCTTGCCCTGCATTTTCTCCAAACCAGCATTGAACATAAGGGTACACACAAAAAAAACAGTGGAAAGCGCAGATGTATAACCATCTGAACAAATTAAAAAAACACAAATAAAAATATCAAACTTGAAAAAAATCCTCAATGGAACAGAGGGCTCTAAGCATTTCAGACCAACATTTGGCACAAGTGTATCCTATGATTCGACTTGGTTTTATACCTCAAAAATACCTTACGGCATATAGACAGTTCCTATAATTGGCCGTACAAAAAGAAGCCCCTTAATCATCCCATAAAAGAACCTCTACAAACAAAAAACGTTGAAGAGTTTTTGAGAGTGGCGAGCCCGTGGGAACTCACCTGAAGCCACATGGAGAGCATGCTTTGGGACATGCCTGCATTTGCCGCAACAGGTGTCTGTGTAGTATGAGTTCTCGCCATCACCTGTCACGTATGACACCTTTCTAGATATCACTATATTTCCATAATCACAAAAATTCAAATCACCATCTTTCCATAATCACAAATAAAATTTGAATCACCATCTCTCCAAAATCACAGAAATCCTAATCACTATAACTCCACAATCACAGAAATTCAGCAGGCTAAGCAAGCAAGATCCTTGAGAGTAATCTAGACTGCCCATCGCAATTAGAAATTAGTATCAATTGATACTAATCAAATGAAAATGACGCGGACAATTTAAGTCCACTCCTCAAAAAGTGTTTTTGTCAATATTTTATGGTTTTTGGCCGGAAAAAAAGACGACAAATCAACGCTGGTAACATTAATAGCGATGGGCAGTGTAATCCATGAAGAAAACCAGAAGTCATAGCATCTGCAAATTCGTAGTTGAAACAGCCGGAAAAGATGCAATTTGCTTTCCCTCAAGTTCAGTCTAAAACTCATTCTAATGACTCTCAGAGATGTATTCACGTCAAGACTGATTGCTTACCTGCTTATCAAGTGCTATAATCACAGAAACTTAGCAGGATAAGCAAGCAAGATCCGTAATAAGTAATCTGAACGAAGAAATATCGATAATTACAACAGTCAGCCGGAGACGAACTAAATTGCTTTTCCTCAAGTTAAACTCATTTTCAGAGATATATTCACATCAGGACTGGTACCTTACCTCCTTAACAAGTGCTATAAGCTCTAACGTTCCGCTCGATCCAAGAATAGATAAAGTAAGGTCATCTGTAGTTGCCGCGTCATATTGAGCCTCGACTGGAAGTGCCACCAATTTCCACTGCAAAGAAAAGTTTCCTTCTTGTTCACCGGCTGACCGACCAATAGAATCATTCTGCAAAAGTCCTCCTGTGACAAATCCAGCGCCCTCCATCGAGTCCTCCTGGAGAGGTCCTGCCTTTTCAACACCAGATATTGCTGTTGTTGTCACTTCACCTTCAACACGTGTCGCATCACCTTCTTGAGCTCCCAGACTTCCATCTTCAGTCAAACCAGTTGCAATCTCGGATTCATCATGTCCAGCCTTTCTACTCCTTGCCAGCTGTATTGTACCAGTACTGCTGTTACCACCTCCTACCTCCTCAAGCTTCCCACCACTCTTGACAATATTATCTGATTCCGTGACTGATCGAGCTGATGCACTCTTTTCCAAAAAATTTAACTCTCTGCCGACTCGGCTGCTTGAATGTTTTAAACAATATGATCGCATTTCCACCTGGGCATACATTCGGCAAAATATCACATTCCCCTTCAGTACACTGCTTATCGTATCAGCATAACGGATTTAAAAGTGTAAATGCGAAATATATAATACTAAGTGTAAAGAGACGAGGCAGATTGTAATCCACTCCCTTAAATTGTGTCATTATAATTTATGATGTTGGTAAAAAATAGTCTCGACCGAATTAGTGTTATTAACTCTTATAGAGATGTAGTATTAGAGTTAATGCAGAACTCCATTACAAACGTGTTTTTTCCCCCCAAAAGTGGCCCATAACGAGCCGCATGGCAAAGCATAATTTAATGTAGTTAATACTAAATCCAATTTAACACTAGTAACTCACTCACTTCAAAACCGATGTAAGGTATAGGCACTGGTTCATATTCAGCTTCACTGCCCATCGTTACTAGTGTGAAAAAATTATTAGTACAAAAGCGAAATTAGAATACTGATTGTATGCATCATGACACAGCCATTGTAGAAAACTCTCTTAAATAGTGTTTTTGACGCTATTATAAGATTTTCGGCCGAAAAAAGTCACAACCTAATTAGTGTTATCAACACTAATAATGACAGCATAGTTACACCAATTTGACGGTCCTTCCAAAAGTTGTATGCAGTTCAAATCTCTAATGAATTTGCTCAACCTACAGCTAAGAAAAATAAGGTAATCTCAAGCAAGTTAATTCAAACACGTGAGCAGAAAAAGAAACAGGAAGAAGTTGGCATTCAACCTCATGGTTCCATTCAAGACTTGAAACTTAGAAAATACTTTCCGCTTCAACCAAGTCCATTTAAATACACAAGCCGAAGCATCAGAAAAAGACACCTCATCCCTCCAGAAACACCTCTAAACCCTAAAAAACACTAGAAAGCAATACAAACCTAAGTCAACCCAAACACGAGCAAAAACAATGGAGAAGAGGAGGAATTCAACCTCATCGCTCCCTTCCCGACTCGAAACTTCCATACGCAATTTTGCTCCTCTGGCGCATAATGGATGGAAAGCTGCTACACAAAAACCTGCGGCAAAAAAAAAATAGAAACAAAATCACATCCATAAACCCTGAGCCTCATACGCCACTTAAGAAAAACTTAGGAACTAAATCAGACAAAATATACTCGCCTGGAAACACAGAAGAATAAAAAAACAAGTCTCCTGAAAAAAGCCTTACCCTTCCCACCAGTCACATAGCGCCACATGTCCTAGGAGTATACAGCCTAAATTAGAGTTGATAATTCTAAATCGAATCTACTTTACCTCAAAATTATAAATTACTGTTGATAACAGTGTTTAGTTCAGTGGCCCATAATGAGACACGTTGCCGGAAATAATTTGCTAAGTCTAATGGTGATGTAAGGTGTACATAAATCGCTAGATAGGAAGACAACTGCAGACAAAGTGGTGCCAAACTGTAAGCCTTACCCTCAGAAAAAATGCTTACAGAGAGAGACAAGGACCAAGAGAAACGATAGTGAAACACGCAAAAACGAGGACGGAATGGGAAGAGTAGGCAAGCAAGAGAGGGGAAGATGAGAGGGAGGAAGGATGGAGGGAGGGAGGAGGGAGGGAGGGAGGGGGGGGGGGAGGGAGGGAGAGGGGGGGGGGTGGATGGATGATGGGATGATGATGGGATTGAGGGATTTAGGGAGGAGAGGAGAGGAGAGAGAGGAAGGAAAGAGAGGGGGAGAGAGAGGAACTGAATGAGAAGACCAGAAGCAGTACGGAAAGAGGGGAGTCGCCATCTCCGACTAATACCTCCACATTGAAATAGTCCAACCCACACTTTGTAATAAGTTTCCGGAATCCACACTTAAAAAATGGATATTGCTGCGGATCTGTCCTTTGTCTCCTTGTTGACCGTCTACAGGCTTTAAAGCACCTCCCTTGACGGAACAAAGTACACATTGTACGGCCCCAGGAGGACCTGCTTTACAAGGAGAACATAACCAGGAACCTTCTGGAACCTCGGAAACTCCATAACACTCTTGGTGTACGGCCACATCGCACGAATCACAAAACAAAATCTGGTTCGTCTCATCAGAGTCACCTCCATTACAGACATGGCAAACCTCATCGTCTTCATTATCTTGAGGCGAAATTATAGTTGTCAGTAATGGAGCATCTGTACGGTCATCATCTATTTTTCGTTTTTTATTCACAGGACTCGCTCTTAACAGTTTGCGCTTCACCCGGGCTCGTCCTTCCCGAGCCTTTGTAGCCGTACTACTTCCTTTACTTGCTTTAGCACCTTTGAGACTGTTCATATAACCCTCTTGAGACCATAACCCTAACGGAGGATTGCAAAGCAAGTTTTCCACCAGTGCAGCAGAAAGTGGCTTCACCATCTCCACATCTTCCACCGTAACTTCACGAAAGTAATCCTCTAAATATGTCCATAGTGACTGTGCTGACGTCACACCATCTGTCCCTTTACCTGCCCCCTTTCCTGCTCCTCCTTCACGTGCTCGCAGTGCTTTTTTTCCTGTCCTCCTTCCCTTTTTCAACTCCCTTCCAGTTCCTCGAGAAGATGACGGTGGACAGGAGCCCGGAGTATCCGGAACTGCTCCGTCTCGTCCTGCCACGTGGCATGGAACAGCAAGAACCTTTAAAGCCTGCGAGAATAAGTCGAAGCTTCCTGGCAAGGTTCCTGTAGACGCCATGGATGATGAAACAGACGGCCGGACGGCGACCGCTGTTCCTGGTTCACTGCACATGGTTATGCTTCATAGTTAGATTCAGAGGAGCAAATAATCTATGGCTGTCTTCCTGCAGGACAGCAGGATTATTGCAGAACTGCAGAATTGCATGGGAGACAAGGAATGTCAAAGTGAGGACAGTTTTGATTTTCATCGCACGAGCCAAAGGCGATCGGACGGACGAACAAATTTGTTTATTCGAACGGAGAATTGATGTAACGGCTGAGATTTATCCACGAGCCACAATTGATTTGGTTGGCTGCAGGGAGTGACGTTCGGTTTGTGCAAAACAAATTTTTGCATATTTTATATTTCCCGCGCAACAATTTTTGCCTTGAAAGCTTTTCCCGCGTCGCTCGTCCAACGGCCTTTCGGCGCAAGGGAAGTACTGTACAGTACTGTACATGTAATTCAGTAAAATACTTGAAAATAGTTGAAACGACGTCTGCGATTTGCTGATCGGACGGCGAGACAATATCTGAGTGGAAACTGCATGTCGTTATCCCACAGGAACCCTCTATTTTCAATCTGAGCCGTCCGATCGACTTCTTTAGCTTCACGTGCATTTAACCTGTTCAAAAAAAAAATTAAGGTTACGTGCCAATGTGTCAGACCCGATGACATAACTAATCAGCCTATCCGGGTAATCCGAACAGCATGCAGTACATTTTTCATCGCACAAAAGTACCTTTTTCAATACGATCACAAAATAAAAATATCCTACAAAAAAAATAGCTATAAATAAAATAGATGGGAATCATGTGTGTCTTTGTGTGCTACGTACGCAAAAGTACAAGAGGCGTAAACTTCCAGCCGAACTTTGAAAATTGTCGGTTTCCGTACGCTCATTTAATTTATTTATATCAGAATTTATGGGTTCAGAAAAGACAAACCGTCGAGATTCACCTCATGCAAAACGTGGCGTGTTTCTGTTAGCTGCCACGTCTAATTTCTAGCCTGCCCTGCTCCGGCGCTTTCACACGTACGATCTTTGCACCGTGAATCGCTATTAGTGTTAATATTTTTCTTTCCACTCAAAACATATTTTCTCCGTACACACCTGTCCGATTTTTAATTTGAGACCGCCAATCGGAAGCTGGGAATATTACCTTTCAATCGCAACCATCAGATCCACATCCGACATGTGTGTAATTAGAAAAGATGTTTTAAGTGGCGAAAAAATTATTAACAGTAATAGCGATTCACGGTGTAGCTCTTGGACCATAGTTCAAAAGTAGGTATTTTTATGGTAGGCCTTTGGTCGGCGCCTTTATCGTAAGTTGTGTTATGGGCTTTTCATGTGATCTTCTTAGATCACTACTTTGATCAGCGACCGTCCGATCATCCGAATCTGACGGTGTAAATAAATTTTTTTGGTCTGAATGTTTTAATTGGTCCAATTTTTGGTCCTAATGATTTAATTGGTCCGAATAGGTCCGAATACAATATGGGTCTTAAGGTCATACTGTATGTTTTGCATACAATAGGCATATTGTATGGGCCTACTTTCACCTACTTTTGAACTATGTCTTGGACTCATAACACTGCGCACACCAAAAAAACGTTTATTATCTTGACATTTGGTTATTTTGACCCACACCGTACACCTGCGTACGAACACCGACAATTATAATTTTCTTTTAGTCTCACTTTTGGCAGCCGCACGCTTTGTTGTTGTATCCAAGCCTGCCGGTGATGTTCGTTCGATTCATAGTTAGATTACGTTTCATAATATAATATTCAAGATCAATGTGTATAAAACTCCAAGGGGCTTTCCAAGACCATTTTCCCCCACATCACTTTGGTCTCACAACGAAGGGAGGTTGGGAGGCGGTTGTCCATGGTTTACGGGCAATTCTTGACCTGCCTTCGGACTGGGTGGTTCTCCAAGTTGACTTTGCCAATGCTTTCAACACCGCTATGGAGATCTTTGGGACGCTAGACTCTTCCTTTGACAACTTTTTACGTGACTTCACTTGGCGATCTTTTGAAGTTAGAGGACCTAACAAATCTTCTCCAACTCTCAAGTCGGCTTTCTATCGCCAGCGAATTTTACCGCACTTCAACGTTCCCAAGTTTCAGCCCTTGTCTGACAGGGACACGGTGGTGAATGATGGCCGAGAATTGAGAGACTTACACCTGACGCATATTGACCATATTCGCAGTTCTAACCTTTAGTGTGGCATAGTCTTAGGCTTACGTGTCTGGAGTAGTTTTTCGTGTTTTTACAGTTTGGTTTTTGTTTTTTCCTTTTGTTGTACTTGCTTTCCCGTGTAGGCATTGCTGTTTAACTCCTGATTTTTTTTTAATCCTTATAGAGGTTGACCTTTTACCTTTGATGGTCACAAACTTTCTTAAATTATCTCGTTTCGAAAGGGACTCTAAATCGACAAATTACATGTATACATATAGTATTTCAATATGCATTCAGAAATCTGTAGTGCATGACAATCATAATAACTTTGGAATTTTTAATCAAGAAAAAAAAGCACATAAAGCAGACTTTACTTATTTTGCGATCCAAAACTGTAACTTCAAGAAATTAACAGAAAATGAAGTGAAACCTTATTTAAACAACACTTGAATACCTCAAGAAACCCGAATAAAAAATATATCTTATCTTTTATGTATTATTTTTTCCTTTCATAATTTTCTTAAACTTCTTTTGTGGTTGACAACCGTAAATATAATATTTCCTTGCAAAATAGAAAGATAATACTGCCGCAAATGAAAAATTTGACAACAACATGGTGCCATAAATGTCAAGTTTCGACAACAAAAATATCGCTAGAACAACAACTATACTGCAGTAAATGAAAAATTCGACAAACACTATACCATAGCAAAGACTGCAATATTTGACAACGAACAACGTTCTAGTAAATGTGAAATTTGACAACAATAATATCGTCATGTATGTGGAATTCGAAAAGTGTGAAGTTCGACAACGATAGTATTGTAGTTTTAAGCGAAATTCGCGAAGGGCAATTTTGTAGGAAATGTGAAATTTATATTGTAGTTAATGTGAGTAGTAATTGTGAAATTCGGCAACGATGAAATGCAATAAACGTGAAAGTAGTGTAAGTTTATTAGTTAAAGCGTCCCATAGGAGGACAAAATCACACTTCCAAAGACCATAACATTCCCACGAGTATGTTTGTTTTTGAGTTTGATTTCAATTTTTTTAACTTGAAACATAAAAACGGAAACATCTCAAACTAGTGTCTTGTTTTCTTGCTAACAACGGCGGGTTTCTCTAAAAACAACGGTTTTACTTATCCGCGGTTTGGGCTCCATCCTCTCTCCCCTCCAAGTCGCCCTTATTATTATAAGTTGCAAAAACACACTTCCTTATCCTGTAAACGATAAATGGAAACAATCTCAAATCAATGTCTGGTTTTCTTCCCGACATTTGGTTTTCCTCCCTTGCCTTGAAAACGACGATTTTGCTTGTCCCCACCCCCGAATCCTTCCCCTCCAAAGTCACCCTCGTCATTGTCCCCGCGTCCTTTCCTTTTTCCTCGTCTGTTTGCGTCTTTTTCTCGCATGTGCTGCAATACATAAACAAGAATTTGAATATTAACCGAACGAAAAACTTAAGTGTTAACCAAACAAAAGATATTAAAGGATTAATCGAACAAGATATTGACGTATTAACCAAAAAAGAAAACCGATATTAGCCAAACAAGAGATTAATTGTTAACCAAACAACATATTATAGTTGTTAACCAGACAGGATATTCAAGTATAAATTTGAACAAAGAAATTTGAGTATAAACCAAACAAGAAATGTACTGGAATCGAAATTTTTCATCACTCCCCAAATGCAACCTTAACTTTCGTCTATTACTTTCCTTTCCATCAACTGGCCACCAATTAAAAAAAATGTAACTTCATTTTAAACTTCTACACAAGTTAAGAAACAAAAATGAAAATTACGGAGAAAGACATTTCGCGAAGTAAAGAGGAAATAATAAACTTTCTTAAAACGTGAGACAGCAAATCATTCGAGAACATGGAAACAAAAGAAATGAAAAGCCAAAGCAAAACTGCGGAAAAAAGAGGTAAAGAGAGGCAGAGAAACAAACCACGGTCGAAGGAAAAGCCAAAACAAAAATGTAAAAAAAAAAGAGAGGTAAAGAGAGGTAGAGAAACAAACCATGGTCGCGAGTCGTTGAGCGTCACTAACTCGTTCCAACATCAGTAAAACCTCCTCTTGTTCGGCTGGAAAAGAATCCATTTTAACACCTGCAAAAAAAAGAAAGAAACAAGAAAAATCCGTGTCGATAAAACAAAAGGAAGTTGCACAGCTCATGAAAACTAAGAAGCGATTCATTTAATAGAGATGAACGTTTGGGGAACATCGAAAGCCAAACTAAAAGTGACCCTTTTTACCATGGCCAACAATCAACTGCACTTTTTTTCTTTTTTTTTCAGAGGTCGGCAATTATCACTAAAAAAACTAATTTAGTATTGATAAAACCAATTTAGGCATTTACAGCCATTTTCATTAGTTGGTATTATTAACACTATAGTATCATTTTGGGTCAAAGAACCCACAACCGAATCAGTGTCACTAACTCCAATAGCAATGGAAGATTTAGGGTATAAACTATAGTTCTAATATAGTTATAAGAAAGAAAATAGAGACTTATTGAATGTTTTTTAAGCCGATTTCTACTAAGTAAAACTTGATATTCCACACTTCCAAACTTGAATTCTCAACATGCAAAAACTCCTCTTCAAACCCACAAACGCATATAAAGATTTGTCATATTTTTACTATTCGACAAGCTCTGCTCTGAAAGACATTTCCCACCAAATTGATAAGTGATGACGAAACATGCTTTATCAATTTGATGTGGGATGGCAAAACATTCTTCAACAATTTGACGAGCAAAATCGAAACATTTTCCACCAGTTTGATACGTGATGACAATTCATTTTTTACCAATTTGATGTAATGACTAAATAAAATATTTTTCCCAATTCGAAGAGTGGTGACAAATATTCTCACCTGTAAGTTGTTCTATTTTCTGAAACAGTTCAACATCATATTGAGTGACTATCGAAATAGAACGGCCAGATCTCCCGGCTCGTGCTGTCCTTCCAACTCGATGAATATAATCCTTCAAAAACCAAAAATAAAAAGAAAAAATGAGTTTTATCGGACACTTTTGGAGCAACGAAAAAAACGAAAAAAAAATAAAAAATGAGCAGTAAAGCTAGTTAAAGGCTTCCAAAATTCACAATCAAACTAAACCAGCTCAATTGAATCGCGATAACCGACTAATCTGGGAATGCAGAAGTGGTCACGGAATTCTACAGAAAACTCATCAAGACAAAGAAAACGGTCCACTTTCCTATTATAATGCGTAACAATGTCTTAGTAATAATCACTTCTTAGCAATTATTATTTCTTCATAATAATCGTTTCTTAGTTTTCTAATAAACCTGACACATGTCCGGTCGATCGAAAGGTGTAGAATTTACTTTTGAATTTGTGGGTATATCATAATTAATGACAACATCCACCGATGGAATATCCAAACCTCGACTCGCGACATCGGTGCAAATGAGAATACTTCTCTCTCCGGCTTTAAATTTTGTGAGGGCACCCAACCGCTTTGGCTGAAAAAAGGAAGAAGAATGTTACAATTTTTGTTTTTAGATTTCCAGTAAAAAATAAATAGTAAGAAAAGAAAAAGATAAACACAGTTTGGTTTGAGACTAGAAAATCTGTTAAATGTTCTTTTGCCTTGCCATTATATTTACAGTAAAAAAGAAAAAGACGGGGAAATTCAGGATCCAAACTAAATAACCCTGAAAAAGCCTAAAATCAATAGAATACTCAGGGTGGTTCAAATCTTTATAAAAAATTGGATTGATCAGATAAATTCCGGAATACAGACGACCTAAAAAAAAAAAAACTAAAACAGTTCCTAATATAACTGGCGTTTATATGACCTTATCGTGACAGTATTTTTGACGTCCTGCAAAGTTTTTAGTGAAACTTTTCAGACCATTTCAAAAAAACTTTCGTGGCAAAAATTTCCAGATAAATTTCCTGAAGAATTTTTTCAGTTTTTCACCTTTCCTGACAAGAAATTTTTAGACAACTTTTCAACTTTCCTGACTATATTTTTCAAACAACTTTTCACCTTCCTGGCGAAAATTTCCATAACAGTTTTCACCTTTTATGACAAGATTTTTCACGCAACTTTCCAACTTATACATAAATTTCCAGACAAAAGTTCACCTTTCCGAATGACGTTTTCCAGACTTCAAACCCTTGAGAAAATTTTCACGTTTTCTAACAACTTTTCGGACCATTTTTCACCATTCCCAACTAAAACTTTCGGACAAAATTTTTGAGACACTTCCAAAGAAAACGTTCCAAACAATCTTTCAAATACCACTATTTTCCAGAAGAGGTCTCATGTCTCAGGCTGCTTAGCAATTACAGAGTTTTTTAAGGTTATATAGGGTTTCAGGGTTTCTTAAGGGTTTTTATGGATTACTAAGGTTACCAGGGTTCTATGAGTTTCTAGAGTATTTTAGGCTAATCCCGGGATTTCTAAGCTTTTTTTAGGGTTCTGTAGAGGCTTTCATAGGTTATTAGGGTTAACAGGGTTCTATGGGCTTCAGAGAATTTTAGGGATTTCCTGGGATTTTTAGGGCTTCCCCGGGATTTTGTTTGTACCTGACTCATTTGACCGCTAATAGGAATCGCTTCAAAGCCTAGATTCCGAAGAACGAGGGCCAATTTTCTCGTGGCTTCACAGGTTCTTGTAAAAACCATCGCCGTAGATCCCGCGAGTTCATTTAAAGTATATGTGAGATAACAATCTTTGTGCTTCGCAGGTACAAATAGGTATTGCTGTCGAAGAGTTTCCACAGTCGAATATTTAGACGACACTTCTACCTGGAAGACAGAGAAACAGCAAAAGAGGGAAGTAAAGATGAAGAGAAATTTTTTGAGGGAGGAGGGAGGAGGGTATTAGAGTAGAAGTCATGGCAACAGAAATAGAGTGGAAAGTAGAAGGTAGCCTGAAAATATAAGTCTTTTTAAATTGATTACAATAAGAAGACAAAACAGACTTTAAGTAGGAAAGGGAAAAAACTCTGAGAGTGACCTCTAAGAAACTGAAGGAACTTTCCTAATCTGAAGAGTCACTTGACCCTTCACTCAAAAGTATCCGGTCAAGATTTATAAACAGATCTTTGACCGGATTCAATGCTGACAGTACTTGAGGTACGCAGGTAAAACAGATCTGACAGGATACAAAAACAGATCTGACAGACAGACTGGCAGACTGAATTACCGGAATCCTAGATCCTAGAATTCTAGACTCCGGTATTCTAAAGTGCTACTAGTTGTCTGAATATAGAATACTTCTAGCAAAGCCTGAACATCTAACACTCCCTTTCTTTGCTAGAAGTTAAGACCGGCTAAAGTTCGATGAAGTTCGAACTGAGGTCGATGAAGGCCCTTGGTGAGAAAATCTGCCAATTGGAGTGAAGTCTGGCAGTACTAGAAGGTGAGAGTGCCAACTGCGATGGCCTCCCTTGTAAAATGGTACTGTATGTCGATATGATTTGTTCGACGGTGGTGCACTGGATTGCTCATAAGAGCAAGGGCTCCTTGAGAGTCACAAAAAAATGTAGTTGGGGAAGATAGAGGGAACTGAAGATTGGAGAGGAGGGAAGGAAGCCATATGGCTTCTTTGGCAGCATGAGTCGCTGCCATGTACTCCGCCTCTGTGGAAGACAGTGCGACTGTCGGCTGCTTTTTGGATGCCCAGGAGACAAGAGCTCCTCCGAGAGAGAAGCATACGCCGGAGGTGGATCGGCGAGTGTCCAGATCTCCCCCCCAGTCCGCATCACAAAAGCCAACAAGGACTGGAGAGGATGCGCCAGAGAAGGTGAGTCGGAGAGTACTTGTGCCTTTGAGGTAGCGGAGTACGCGCTTTGCAGCGGGGAGGTGCTCAGGTGAGGGGTTACAGAGAAACTGCCTGAGCTGGCCAACTGCAACCGCAATGCCTGGCCGAGTGCCAGTCATTGCACACATGAGAGAGCCTACCATAGATCTATATAGGTCAAGTATATCTCCATGGACAGGCCCACTGGAGTTGCTAGAGAGCTTGGTATTAGCATCCAAAGGGGTAGAGACGGGTGTGCAGTTAGTCATGGAAAACCTGTCTAAAATTTCATAAATGAATTTTTCTTGAGGGAGGTAGAGGGTTTTGGCTGCCTTATCACGACTTACTAGGATGCCAAAGCAAAATTCTAACTCCCCTAAATCTGTCATAGAAAAATGAGAGTTGAGCATGTGTTTGACCAAAAGAATTTGAGTGAGGGAAGGACTTAAGAGAAGTAGATCATCACCAAAGATTGTGATGATGATAAGGGTCTCAGATTTTCCTCGGATCAATATGCTGAAATCTGCAGCCAATTTGAGGAATCCTTCGCTTAGGAGAATGCACTCCAAGAGCTGGCTCCACACGCGCGGAGCTTGCTTTAGGCCGTATAGAGACTTAAAGAGGCGGCAGGTGAGGTGCTCCGAGCTTGGAGAAATGTATCCTTCCGGTTGCCGAATGAAGATTTCCTCTTGGAGGTCACCGTAAAGGAAGGCAGTCTGGACATCCATCTGATGGACATGCCAGTCATTGGAGGCGGCAAGGGAGAGGAGGATGCAGATAGAGGCAAATTTTGCGACGGGAGCATATGT
Source organism: Zygnema cylindricum (assembly GCA_037447655.1). Taxonomy (NCBI): domain Eukaryota; kingdom Viridiplantae; phylum Streptophyta; class Zygnematophyceae; order Zygnematales; family Zygnemataceae; genus Zygnema; species Zygnema cylindricum. The sequence continues at coordinate 50,690 of JBBHKE010003587.1, read as the reverse complement.
CTCGGTAAAATCTAGGGCCTCTTTTTGCAAAAATCCCTTTGCGACAAAGCGAGCTTTGAAGCGGTCTAGGGAGCCATCTGCCTTTGTTTTAATGCGAAATACCCATTTTGAGCCTATGGCTTTGCAGCCTTGAGGGAGAGTAGTAAGTTTCCAGGTGCCATTTTGTTTTAAGGAGGAAATTTCGGCATCTGTGGCGGCCTTCCAAGCTGCGGCATTGGGACCAGCCATGGCAGCCGAGAAGGATAAGGGAACGTCAGAGGTGGCAATGTGGGCAACCCCATGAATAATGGGAGCTGTCCGTGCTTCGATGCGTGCACTTCTGCGGACAGTTGGTGGTTGGGTTGGGGAAGTGATAGATTGAATGATGTAGGGAGGAGCACATGGTAAAATGGGAGAGAGAGAGTACGGGTCAGAGACTGTTCTGGCGAGAGAAAGTGAGCCAGAGGAGGGTGCTGGTGTAGAGATAGTGCGGTTGAGCAAAGATGGAGAGGGAAGTGGGGGCACAGAGTGTAAACGAGATGGTTGGGGAGGAAAGAGAGGAGAAAGAAGAGAAGTAGTTGGAGTTGGAGAAGGAGAGATAGGAAGAGGAGACAAAGGAGGGGGAGGAGGGTTAGAGGAGATTAGTTTACGGACAAGCGGTGTTTCATCGAAGGTGACATCACGGCTCAAAATGACTTTTCGTTCGTTATGGAGCCAAATTCGGTAAGCTCAAAAATAAAGAATAAACAAATCTTGAATCCAAAACGTAAACATTTTTTTTTCAGAACTCCTGAGATCCTTCACTCGTCCTTCACTTGCCTCCTTTACAAAAACTTTGTGTTCTGGGAGATGACATTTGAAGCACCAACTACACAAATAACAAAGCAGCAAATCTATAATTTTTGAAAGACAAAATGAAAATTTTACAAGCCACACACCAACCTGAAAAATTACAGTAAATGAATGTAGAGAGAGAGAGAGAGAGAGAGAGAGAGAGAGAGAGAGAGAGAGAGAGAGAAGAGAGAAGGAGATGCTTGTCTGTTAAAAGAAGTCATAGATAACACAAAAAAATGCTTTTAAAAGTGTACGGCGACATCAGAGAAGGAATTTTTCATAAAGATTTGAAAAAATAAGTTCTAAAACATGCCTTATTTGTCATTGTCGCTGAAAATAAGAACGTGTTTCTTTCTTTCGGAATCGCCTTCAAAACTTCGTCAATTTCTGCCTCAAAATCCATATTAAGCAATCGATCTGCCTCGTCGAGAACCTAAAAAAACCGCCAGAGGAAAAAAGGGTGATAGAAAAATAAATTTGAAAACGAGTTTGAATTTAGTTTAAATATCATATATAATGAAATACAATTTCATGACGTCTTTGCATACCAAACAAACACCAAAATCACAAGTGTGGTAGAAAGTCTAATTCACTAAGCTTATTCACTGGTTTTTGAAAAAAGTTTTGGCTAAAGTACACCCTATGAACAGCTATACGAGTATATGTATAATATATATAAGAATCAATTCAACTTCTCTACTAAGCTTTGTCAGAGTTCCCTTTTTACCCTTGACCACAATGTAGTGTTCGATCGTCAATATTCGACGTATCGAGTACAGATAATGGTTCTATAATACTTTCAGCTATTTCACGTAAATAACGCAAATTCATTGAAAAGTATGGATGCATAAGTGAAAGACAATTAAAAAGTGACGATTTTCTAAAACATGATGGCACACTGCCCATCGTTAATAACATAAAGGAATAATTAGAGTAGAAGTGAACTTAGTCACATGGTCGATTTAAGTCCATCCCCTTGTATAGTGTTATTAACATTGTTTTATGATTTTCTACAAGAAAATTAGTGTTGTAATCAGTAAAACGGTGTTGGACAGTGTAGTCCAGACTGAAAAATTGACTTTTTGTATTTTCCGGGTCTGGAGGGGACAAACCACTGTAGAAAGAATCTTGTAAATCTCAAGTGAGGTGCAAAACGTCCATGTAAGATTTTTATTGGAAACTTACAAATATATCTATCTTTTTACACGGCTATGATGCGGATATTACTGATATCGCAATTAGTCGAGCATGAATTTGCTCAATAAGCAACGCTACTAATTATGTGAGAGGCCAAAAATCGTCCACATATTTCATACTTAATTTAGGATTTCAAAAATGAAAATAATCCTCATACTAAAAATTTACACTAATATCAATACACGGAGCTGTGAAATGCACTTGATTAGAATAAAGAGATATACATATACTATAAAATAATATGAATTAGCATAGGTAACAAATCCATAAATTTATCAAAATTATGTGAAACAGGGAGTAAGATAGCATCAAATAGCAAGCCACAATTTTACAAACAAAAAAAAAACTTGCAATTCTTTAAGGCATATAAGAATGATAATGTAAGATATATGTAAGATGATTTGTAATGTTTGTATATTCACCCACCAGGTATTTTAAAGTACGTAAACTGAAGCCCTTGGTGTTGCTTAAATGGTCCACTAATCGCCCTGGAGTGCCCACCTGATATCCCCAATAAGCCTCCCATAAGAGCCTTTGACCAAATACATATTTTTTTCCAGAGAGAGAGAGAGAGAAAGAGAGAAAGAGAGAAAGGGAGAAAGAGAGAGAGAGAGAGGGGAAGGGAAGGGAGAGAGAAAGAGGCAGATTGCTGAATACAAATAATAGGAAACAAGATTTCCAAAAGTCGAATCAATAAGCCTCCGATAAGAGCCTTTACACATCTTTTTGTCCAGAGAAAGATATTACAAAATTGAAGATTACAAAATCATACCGGTTTCCAGTGTAATTTCAAAAGCTAAACTCGACACTTAAAAAAAATTCCAAAAGTCAAATTACTCGAAAGAAAACCCGTAGCCAAACGCAAAACAGAAAAGGGGAAAAGAAAAGAATCTCAAAAGGAGCCATATACCATAAACATTTAGTAAAACTAAATTATACAACATTAAAAAAATTGATATATTTGCGTACCACAATATGAGGACGTTTTGCTAAAGCTATGGCCTGAGCCATCATGTCAATACCGCCCACCACCTGTCCCTCCTCCCCACAAACCCTTCCATAATGAGGGACAATGAGAAGAGAGAGTGGATGGAGAAGACGGGAGGGGGAGAGAGAGGGGGAGGGAGATAGAGAGGTGGGAGAGAGGAGGGAGAGAGAGAAGGTGGGAGAGGGAGAAAAGAGGGGAAGAGAGGGTGGGGAAGAGAGAGGAGGAAGAGAGAGGGAGAGAGAGCGGGGCAGAGAGAGGGGGAGAGCGAGGAAGAGAGAGAGACTACCGAAGACAAAATAAGAAACATGTTTGACAGCGCTCCCTCTTTACGTCCTGTGAATGTGAGTATGTGTGTAAAAGAAGAGGGAGAGAAGAGAGTGAAAGAGAAAGAGAAAAGAGAGTGAGAAAGAGAGAGAAGAGAGTGAAAGAGAGAGATGTGAGTGAGAGAGAGTGGGAAGAGAGAGAGAGGGAGAGAGAGCAAGTCTCCCTAACAGAGGATCTGAAAATGTCGATTCGGTATTACAAATAGTTTCTTCCACAAGATTGAATAATAACTGCCCAAGCTAAATGAACAGAATTAATGTCTTATTTATGACATTAACATCGCCAAACCATCTTCCCGAAAAAGACCATCCATTTCAAAAATCATTTCAAACGGAGAAATGTGAACATCAATTAACATTGATAATCTATAATTTTCCATTTCCACAATGGGCTCGGGTTACTACTTAGGGTTTGCTTTATGATCTTTCTCAGATTTTAAAAGGAAGTAAAAGAAAATGAAAAGGTAAAAGAAAAAGAAAAAGAAAAAGAAATAAAGAACTTACCACAGCACATTTCAATCCAATGCTCGCTCCAAGGGCTTCAAACTGCTCCGCAATTTGGATGGCCAATTCTCTGCCACGCCAAGACCAGAAAAGGGCAATAAAAACAAAGAAATACAAGTATTATAATCATCTAAAGATTACATTTGTCTCTAATTGTTGTTAAAATATTGTTGTTGATGTGAATAACTCCTGTTAGGACCAGTGGCAACGGTCTCCATCATATGTCAAAATCAATTGTTTACTAAATTGTTTACAATTGTCCGTGACCATTTGAATGCTGTCTAAACAAAAAAAGTGAGCTTGTTTTAAATTCCTTTTCAACCAAATAAAAACAGTGTAATTAAGAGGCAAGAAAGGGAGAGCAAGAAATAATGCATCTAGTTGTTAAGATTAAGGAATAATGGTCATCAATTAGTGAACATAATTACAACTAAAAATAGTTAAACTATTGTTATTATTGATATATATATATATATATATATATATATATATAATATTCCAAATATCATATTCGACAAAATAAAAACATTTTTATCAAGAGGCAAGAGCAAGAAAGAAAACACATAAGTGAGTTTATTTCAAACATCTGATTCAACCTAATATCCTATCTAACCTCCAATTCAACAAAATGTCAAATTCAGCCAAATGAAAAACATTGCGATTAAGAGTCGCGAAGGGAGAGCAAGAAAGAATACATCTAGTGAGTCCATTCCAAACATCCTATTCAACCAAATATCCTATACAACCAAACATCTTATACAACCAAACATCCTATCCAGCCAAATAATAACATTGCAGTCAAGAGTTGAAAAAAATAAAGAAAGGAAGAGGGAATACCTCGTTGGAGAGAGCACACAGGCGAACAAAGGAGAAGGTTTTTCGAGAAGTGCATGCATTATTGGTAGGGCAAATGCCGCAGTTTTTCCCGAGCCGGTTTGGGCAAGTCCAATGATGTCTCTCCCTAAAGAAACACACGCAATAAGGACGACAAAAAAAATAAACATACAAAAAGCTTCGACGATAGTCAAACGGTGAATAAAGGGTTGCATTATTAATAAAGCCGGTCTGCGATATTAGCAAAGAAGCATTCTAGTAAAGAGGGTTTGCATGATTAGGGTTTGCATCAGTAGAAAATACATGATTAGGATATGCATGATTAGGGTTTGCACGATTAGGGTTTGCATCAGTAGAAAATACATGATTAGGGTTTGCACGATTAGGGTTTGCACGATTAGGGTTTGCATTGTTAGGGTTTGCATTATTAGGGATTGCAAAATTAGGGTTTTCATGATTGGGAAATGTATGATCAGGGTTTGCATTGTTAGGGTTTGCGGTATTGGTAGGGCAAATGCCACTGCTTTCCAGAGCCCGTTTGGGCAAGTCCAAATATGTCTCTACCTAAAGAAACAGCCGCAATAAGGATGAACCAGGAAATGAGCAAAACAAAAACTCTCAACAATTGTTTAACGGTCTAAACGGGAGGGAGGGAGAGAAAAAGAGAGAGAGTGAGGGAGGGAGGGGATAGGGAGGGGGAGGGAGATAGATAGGGGAGAGAGGATAGAGGGGGAGGAATCCATTTTCGCAACTTAACATATTAGGGTTTGTTCAGAATGAGTGTTATAGATTCTCATTTCGCATTTCTATTAATAATTTCTTTACTCTAATAGCGATGGATAGAGAAAGAAGAAATTGAGCCGGTTTATTGTTAATTGAGCCGTAAACCTAAATTATTTCTCCTTTCCAGAGGATTTTAAAACAAGACACGGGTTTCCATCCTTCAGCAACTGCCATAAAAAAATATAACTCTGGATATTCAAATACTTAAGAAGCATAGAAATGGAAGTTTAATTACCTTGTAGAGCCTGAGGAACAGATTGAACCTGAATCGGTGTAGGTTTTTTCCATCCAAGAGATGCACAAGCTTCTGCCAGCTGGCTGCTTATACCTAAAGCTCCAAAAGATTCAGCAGGAGTCTTAGCTTTCTCTATTGTCTTTTCAAGTTCCTCGGGACTCATATCGGAAGCCATAACTGATATCCGCTATCCTTAACAGGAAGGAAAAAGAAGATGGAAATGTCAGGAGCTTAGGAGTTCAAGGCTTTAGCAAAGGAATTTGCAAAGGCTTTTGCAAAAGCCTTCTAAACTCTCTGTGGAAATCTGGAAAGAAATCCTGTTGGAGAAAAGGAACAAGTTTATATGGCACTGTAGTACTGATGTGACTTGCACCTTGAATCGTAATTAGCGTTAATAATTTTTTCCCTAGTGAAAACGTCTTTTCTCCGTACACATTTGTCCGATTTTCAATTTAAGACCGCCATTCGTAATCTGAGAATATAAACTTTCAATCGCAACCGTCAGATCCACAATCCGACATGTGTGTACGGAGAAAAGATGTTTTAGAGATTAAAAAAACATTAACGCTAATTATGATTCACGGTGTAAAACATTAATCATGGATCGGGGTCTGACGATTTGAATTCGGATATCGTATATCGAGTATCATATAATATCAAACAGTTGGCATTGGTTGCTCGATCATTCCCAACCGAGAAGATATAAATCTAACTGCGACTCTGCGATTCAGTACAAATACTGTACTGTAGTTTTGCGTGGAAAATTTTGTATAGCGCACTGACTATTGAGTTCAGTAATGAAATTTGCACGAGATAAAAAGTTTGTGGTAACTTGTAAAAAATCTGGTAAAAACGCCTACGTGACACTAGTATGATGTAATATCGATTTCAACGGTCAAGATCATATTCTGAAATTCCCGTAAGATTATGTTTTTGTTTTGTGTCTTCACAAGAAAAGTCATGCTTACACCAACGGTTAAGATTCACTTCTCAGCGTCCTTGTAATTTCAATCAATAATTTTCTCCGTAACAGTCATACTTATTTAAACCGTTATTCAACGGTTAGGATTTACGCCTCGAGATCCCTATGAGATAATTTCATCCCTTGTGTAGTTATATATCTTTCCCCAGAAAAGCCATACATTTTTCCAAATAAACGACGGTCGAGATTCACATCTCGAGATCTACGTGGCATAATTTTTATATTCATATTCATATCTTCCCCGCAGAGTTTTAATTAAAGGAACAGTCGTTTCAAAAATCAGCAATTTAAAGAAGGAAGGAGTAGAACTAAGCAAGCAAAATGTCTCTCCAAATTGCCTCTCCTTCATCTCAGCTCTCTTCTCTCGCAGGGTCCGTTACATGTGGTTTGACGAAGTCCTCTCCTCAGTTCTTGTCAGTTTCTATTTTTGAAGCTCCTGTTTTTGAAGGCTTAAGAAAGACTGATTCTTCTTCCAGGAGAGATGACTTTGCAGTTGTTCAGCAGCAGATTATGGGAAAGGCGAGAGTGACAGCCATGGCTGGAACCGGAAAGGTAATTACAAAGTAAACCTCAAGCTAATCATGTCAAGCAATTTGGTATCGCCTGTCATTTTTGCATATTCTGATATTTGTTTTTTTCTTGTGATTCTGATTCATTTCTTTCTTTCTTTGATCCACTTGCAGTTTTTCGTTGGAGGTAACTGGAAATGTGTAAGTTTTTCTTCTATTAGCCTTGCTTGTGACATTTTATCTGAATTTTCATAACATTGATTTTGTTCACACCTTTTAACTGATAAAATTTTATTTTCAAAATTTTCATAATCATCATCACGCCTTTACGTACATTGTCAGAAATCTGCTTCTTCACCATGACTTTGCTAGCTGGAATGACTGCATTGTTGAGATTAGTCAATTATTTGAGGTTTTATCAGCGTTTTTAAGGTTTTTCTTCTGTTCATTGTGGAATTGTCAGGGACTGGCAGGAGGGATGCTAGCAAAAGCTAACTAAGCTTCATGATTGGTTGTCTTTTCAGAATGGTAACAAAGAATCCATTGCCAAGCTGATTTTAGATCTCAACCAGGCTCCACTTGAGGATGGCGTAGGTGAGTTTTTTTTTTAATAATGATTGATTATACGGTTATAAATGGTCAATGATTGATTATGATTCCACGTCTACATGATATACGATTTATCATGATTATACGGTTTTATACAATATATGATCAATTATGACTACACGGTTATGTATGGTATAAGATTGGTTGTAACACTAAAAAAAAAATAGCTTCTATCAGAACCAATTACCCAACGGGAGCAAGCATTAATTGGGTAATTCCACGTGTGGGATTATGGTGATAGTGGTACTGGCCAGTGAACTCACTAATTGAACAGAAAGGTGTATAGTTTTTCTGTACAATTACTGCGGTTATTGGCCAGTAACGCCAGTAATCGTTTATGTATAATTATCCAGTTAATCTCTCTCCCGTTGAGTAATTTGGTTTAGTGGTATTCTTGAGTGTTCAAATTTCCAATCACATTTCTTTTCCCAGTAAATGACTTGTCACATTTCCGTTTTGGTTTCCTGAATGGCCTGGTTTGCAACAAGTCTCAGTCTCATTGTCTTTTTTGGAATCGCTCTGTGCCTTTGTTGTGTTTTGAAAATCAACTTCTGTTGACATTTTCTTTCTTTCGTTGGAAGTCTAAATTTCGAACATTAGTTGTATTTTCAAGACTAATTCTCAATTCTATTTTCAAACCTATTTCTCTATCCTATTTTCAGACCTCATTCTCAGTTAACTTGCTCGTTTTGGCGATGCAGATGTTGTTGTTGCTCCTCCAATGGTGTATCTTGATCAGGTTGTGAGGGCAATAAATCCAAGAATTGAGGTTTCTGCTCAAAACTCTTGGGTTGGAGCCGGAGGGGCATTTACTGGTGAAGTAAGGTATGACCTATAAGTATTGACTCACAATTTGAGAATTTGTTGGTTTGTGGTTCAAAAAACAAATAGGTTTCACATAATTATTGGTAAGGAAAGTGATAATCTTAAAATTGCACTACCATGAAGTGGAAAAATAATAAAATGATATGTTTTCGAGTTCTCTATGATTTTTGACAATGAGGATTATCCGGAATTTCTTTTTTCATTCACAATTACTGGAGTCTGGCTTATTTATCAATCAAATACAGTTAGTTTTTTGTTCTCCGAGGGAAAAATTGTCCAGATCTCCATCTCAAATACACAGCGCACATTGACATACTCCTGGAGTTTCAATATCAGATGATTATCAACCGCAATTATTAGATTGTAATTTGCTTTAATTGATAATCTGCTGCCAGTTGAAGTTAACATATCCTTCAGAACATGAGTACAACCGCTTAGTGTCATCCACAATATTGGCCGCAATATTAACATTGAGTTACTTGTCAGTAATTATAGTAATTGTCCGGAAAACTGTACGAATTTTACAATTTCGGATATTGCTGGCCACTTACGGCAGTAATGTTGTACGCAGTAGTACTCAAACCATTTATTGTTACAGATAGTGTGGCGAGATGATCAATTTGAGTTATTCCTGACTTGTCCCAACCCCATTTCGTTGCTAATAGAATTAAATTATTGTTGCTATGGTCCCACACTATGAATGTTCAATGTCGAACACACTACCAATGTGTAATTTGGCCAACTGATCCAGTATTTAAAGAACTGAACGGATTGTCAAAACATACATTATGTTATATCCAATGATGTTTTTTCATGTTGTTTAGGCTGGCCAGCATGTCGGTTTGAAATGACTACGTGATGGTTATGAAGTACAATCTCATAAAATTACGATTGTTTTTCAACAGTGCAGAAATGCTCACAAATATTGGAGTTGGTTGGGTCATCCTCGGACATTCAGAGCGCCGACATATTATTGGAGAGTCCAGTGAGGTGAGGTGGTGTTCTATGAATTACAGTTAAACGTTATGTGTCATATAAGATTACAATTGGTGGAGAAATAGTAAAAGACTTTGTTTGTAAAGAGTTCCACTGTGGGTTGGCGATGTAAAGGTGTACAAGCGTACATGAAAAGCCTCGCAGCTTGAATATTGATTTTTTTGAAATGTATGATTTTGATACAACCTTGTCTGTCAGTTGAGGAGCAAAAGATAAGAATAAAAGCATGTAATTTTGCCAAAGATGAATGTCTTTGTTTTACAATATTTTTTCCACCTCATCTTGGTTTTTGTTTTCTTTCTTCTATGGTGATTTTTCCACCTTGATTTTTATTTTTCTTTCATTTATAATGTTTTTTTGACCTCATCTTGGTTTTTTTTTTGTCCTTTTGATAAAAGCACAGTATATGGCCTCATGATACTTGTGGGGGCTGGAGATATTGTATGAGGCATCATGAATTAAAGCATGTGATTTTTTCATGAAGTTTTCTGTGTAGTGGAATTCTTTGAGTTGGCGCTGTTGAAAGTGAAGGGTAATCAACTGATGTATCCCATTTTTTATTCTGATTGGGCCTTGTTTGTTCTGAATCTCTTACAAGACTCAATCTGAAACTTCTGATGCAGTTCATTGGAAAGAAGGAGGCCTATGCTCTGAGCCAAAACTTGAAAGTGATAGGATGTGTTGGTGAGCTTCTGGAGGACAGGGAGGCTGGAAAGACCTTCGATGTTGTTTTTGCACAACTGAAAGCTATGGCAGGTAAGTCTTCGGCTTTGTCAAGCGCACCCTATTTATTGCTTTCAAGTGTTTTGAAAGTTCTGGACACTCCAGTGTTCACCGGGAAAATCGCCATTAGGGTTGATAATCCTTATTTGACGCTAGCATCTTTCTGAAGGGTTTTTTCATACGAATTTTTGAATGAGAGGGGCTTCTTTGTAGGATTTTTTGAAGGATTTTGTGAAAGATTTAGGTTTCTCTGAAGATTTTTGGCTTTTCTAAAGGATTTTCTGAAGGATATTTTGAAGGGCTCAAACTTTTCTGAAAGGATCTCTTTTAAAAATTTCTGGAAGGATTTTCTGAAAGGATGTTTTGAAAGGAATTTTTATAGAATTTTCTGATGGATAAATAAATTCAAGAGTCCTATGTTGTTTTAAAGGGGGGAAGAAAAAAGAAATGGGAGAGAGCTGATAAAAACAGCATTTTTGGTTGTGAGATAAGTTTGAAAAAGAGATATCTGAATTGATTCTGTCTAATGTTCTGAAACAGTTTTCTGCAACAATTTTCTGAAACAATTTAATGTTTTGAAAAAATAATCTGAAATAATTTTCTGCTTTTTTCTGGCATCTGACGTCAAAATAGGGTTAATACCACCTAATTATGGCGTTTCACAACACTAACAACATAAGCGGTCATGAATATTCCACGTCTGACCAAATTAGAGTTAATAGCACTAAAATCAGTCCCCACACTAATAATTTCTTACTCAAATATCTATTCATGAGGTATATAGTTTTTGTTCGCACCAATTACAGAATAACTGGCTACTTTTCTGTAGGAGGGAAGTGCACAAGTTTGTGTTGTTTCTTTCTTTACTTCAGTACACCGATAGAAAGGAAGAGTATATTTTCTTGAATAAAATTGCCTGAACAAATTTGGTTCTTCTATCTTTTAATGTGTCTTTCTTGACTTCAGTACACAATCGGAAATAGAATAGTAAATGTGCTTTCTTCTATCTTTTAGGTGTTTCTTTCCTTACTTCAGTACTTCAATGGACATAGTAAAGTAGAAGTGCTAGACGAGTACAAAGGTGCTGCCTTATTTCTCTTCTATTGTTTATATATCTCTTTCCTTCCTCCTATGGAAATAGAAGAATAGAAGTGTCTTAATGAAAAGTTCTTGAGTACAAGTGCCTGAGCAAATTATTCTATGTTTTAATGGAAATATAATAGTAGAAGTGTTTGAAAAAATTATGTTCTTGTTCTTCTTGTATCTTCTAATGGAATTAGAAGAGTAAAAGTGATTCAAATAAAAAGTGTTCTTTCTTCTTCTTCCTCTTCTTATTCTGTCTTGACAGACAGTGTACCAAGTTGGACAAATGTGGTGATTGCCTACGAGCCTGTGTGGGCCATTGGAACTGGAAAGGTGGCCTCTCCACAGCAAGCCCAGGAGGTACATGCGGCCATCCGCCAATGGTTGGTGGATAATGTATCTCCCGAGGTTGCTTCACAAACTAGGATTATATATGGAGGTGAGATTTTCTTGCTTTTCGCTTCTCTTTTCCGTTTTTCCTTTTTTTTCTGTATTTTTGTCCTTTTCCTTTTTCTTTTCTTTTTTTTGTGCAAGCATAGGAGTTAATATATGTACTGTGTAGGACTTGCCCGCTGGTCTTTTTAGGGATTTTTTGGTTTTAACTTCCATCGAATCCCTGCACGCCCATTTGTAACATTTTGCTTTGTTAAATTGTTTTTGGCGAAAATGTTGAATGGCGATCAAGAATTTGAGTACCCTTTTTTTTTGGAGTTGCTGGGTTGATGTGTGTGATCAATTGTCGTTTGATGGATTTTTGCTTCACTTTGTCTGCTTTTCTGTGTTGGTTGTATTTACAATTGACGTCCTTTGTCGTATTCGAGTAGTAGAGTAATTACATATGGCTACAATTCTGGAGTTACCATCAGTAACCCCAGTAATGTATGGAATTTAGTTGTACATTGTTTGTACAGTAACGGTTAAAAACTGAAAATAACCCGAAAAAAACCGCTGTTACTGGCGGTACTCCCAGTATTTTACTCCTAAATAACTAGGACAAAATAACAGTTATGCCAATATTGTAAAGTTCTGTTTTCATTTTGCATAGTTGTGCGTACCAAATTTTATTACTGCTGTAAAAAATTGAAGATTTGTAATTGTGGTTTCTCAGTATTCTCAGCATGTGCAGTATTGTCCATAGGTTGGAAATACTGAAGGTACTATGATTGCCAATATTTTCCTCATATGTAACTACTCTTCAGTATAGGACATAGTGTGAAGTTTCTGGCTTTTGTTTGTCGATTATTGAGCCAAACCTAGGTTTTATGTATCGAATATAAGGCCAAATTTGAAGATTTCTGACAAAGGTGCTTTACCAAAAAATATGGGTGCAGGCTCTGTAAATGGGGCTAATAGTCAGGAACTTGCAAAGCAAGAAGACATAGATGGTTTCTTGGTCGGTGGTGCTTCTTTGAAGGTATGACTCATCGTTAACTGTGTAATTGATAGATAATGATTAGATATGAATAGTATATGATAGATATTATTTGTTTTATAACATCAAGAACAGTGGATCCAATTTGTAGTGTTATTGTGCGTTAAGTCCTGCTTGAATTTAGTTGAAAATTTGGTTATGTTCAATCATCTGCAGGAAAAAATATATTACTAATTTGTTGATGTCCTTTCACCTTCCCTTTTGTTTTCTCAAAAACCTTGAATTCAAAGTTGGTGTTAATAACAAACACCAAGCGGTGTGGATAGCAGGGCCGCAACACTTAAACCCTAAATTTATGTTACTTATTCCATACTTTCAAACTTACGCTAAAATTTTACACTTAAGTGGCAGCAAAGACTGGTATACTTTTTAATATGATGTAAAAAATTTGAGACCTTGCCAATATTCTCTTTGACCTCTGTTTCTTGAACAGAGTTTTTTTTTTGCTGCTGTTTCTTTTCATTTGATTTTATTTTATCCATTTGACTATCCATCTCTCTATTTATTTGACTATTTTTTTACAGTGACAAGTTCTTTTGTCATTTTCATTTTATTTGGCTTTATCCATTTGACTATCCATCTATCTATCTTTTTGTCTATCTTATCTATTTTATTTTTTTTGAACTGACAATTTTTTTCGACCTTGTCATTTATTTTATTTTATCTATTCGACTATCCATCTACCTTTTTGACTTTTTGTCTATCTAATTTTTTAAGCTGACAGATTTTTCTGTATGGTGTACAGGGACCTGAGTTTGCAACAATCTGCAATTCAGTAACTGCAAAGAAAGTCGCTGTTTAACTGATTTTTAACGGAGCTGGTTTTTACGGTCCTGGTAATTAAGCATTAGCTAGAGAACGGGATCCGTGAAAGAAAAGAAATAGGAACATGAAATATATTTAGAAGTTAGTTCTGCTATTCAATTGCTGCAAGTTAAAAAGTGTTTTTTGGAGATTCTTTCGTCTGTTTAAACAAAGAGGCAGGCGAGAAGTTGCATATTTTTAGTGTGGTGATTGAGGCTCTTTTAAGTGATTAAGGCACGTCTTAGGGATGTCATAGGGAAGTAAGCCAGGGGTCTTTAGGAGCTTTTCTTTAGGAGCTTTGATTACCTTTCTTGTTTTTATCCTCGAGCGGTCGCTTTCGACGGATGTCGCCAATCATATTCGTGAGGAAAGTCGCCTGTTGTACCTTTTGGTGTCCCCGAAGCCGGCTATAGGAATTCTTTGAAGAAAGGTAAATGGTTTGTAGTCTATTGTTGTCAAAAATGATGAAATGAAAAGTCTATCGTCGTTTGTTTGTTAGCATGTTGTCCGTACCCTAAATGCTGAAAGTTAAGCTGTGAACCTTGCCTATGAGCTTGGTCGATGCAACCTTTTAACAGGTTATTCAAACAAATTGCAGTGGTTTTCATATCTAGTGATGTTAATTGTGCCAGGTTCAAAGACTCATGTGATGCATGTATTTAAGCACCTTTACTAATTACATCTAATTCAGTGACGGCTTTGAGGAAATCTCACGATATGTTTGGGGAAAATCCCCAGATATTGATAAAGAGTCTAAGCTGAGCTGAAGATTTTCGGCATATACAACTGAAGAGAAGAGGTTCATTTTGCTCTATATTGATGCTTATAGTTTTACTATGTTCAAAACAATATTGATCTACTCCATATAGAGATGTTTTTCTTTGTTCTCCGAACTAACTTTCAAAGAATGCCTTGAGATATACACCATATAACAATTGTATGTAGGCAAGTGGACATATAATATGCATACCGTATGCTTTTGAACAATGTCCATACAAATGAAAATTAATTTCCTGCCGGCAGTTTCAACAATACTGGTTATTAATATGAAAGGATTAATAGTGAATATGAGAGATTAGGAAGTATAACACTAATGACTGTAGGGTGTGTGGTAGATTGTAATCAATACAGATATTCTGGAAGAACTTGACCTTTCTGTTGAACCGGCTACGTGTGCTATTTTGTCACCTTCTAATCTCCCCCCGTCGAGTCCCCATTGCGGGAATTAACAATAGTATACTCATTAAACTAATAAAATTCGTTAAATTCGTATATACACTCTAAAGAACTACCTTCTTTTCACAAAAGTTAGATTCGTGGTAGAAATGAATATTAACAGTATCAGAATCAAAAATCCATCCAAGTGGCAAACTATTGCTGACTTTTTTCAAAAAAATTGGGGGTAAAATAGGGAACTAAAAGAAGGTTAGTCGTAGTCGCTCATTTTCAAGAAATGGATGGATGAATTTAGCGCCCTTAAAAAGATTTGTGTATCGCTATTATTGTTAATAATTTTTTCGCCACTTAAAACATTTTTTCTCTGTACACATGTGTACGATTTTCAATTTGAGACCGCGAATCGGAAGCTGAGAACAATACCTTTCAATCGCAACCGTCAGATCCACAATCTGACATGCGTATACGGGTAAAAGATGTTTTAAGTGGCGAAAAACAACATAAACACTAATAGCGATTCATGGTGTAGTCTTCAGAAATTCAACAGTACAAATGTCTTCCTTAAATTCTGACGCTCGTAAAGCTTGACGCAAGTCAGCCCCTTTTTTTTTTTTTTTTTGGTGTGTTCGTTGCACTCGGTATTACAAAATTCGTATTTAATGTAGTCTAATTAGTAGTAAATAGTTAAATAACACGTTGTAGAAGTATGAGCTGGAGAGTTGGGTTGAAAATTCGAAATATGCAAGTCATAGAGATCGCCGGATGTAACCCCAACCGATTCGTCCGATGTGGGAGCCGATCCCGGCAAAAAACTATGTCGCGCGAGAGCGCTGAAAACGGAGCTTTTCAAGTTTCACATATTTTGTTCGTCCCGTATGTACATGTATATTTTTGTTGCATGTTACGGTCACGTGACGAATTGTGAGTGGCCAAAATTATGGCGTGGATCCTGCGACAATACGTCTAGCTTTATAGAAGCCAATGTTTCCTAGGCACTTGGCCTTTCGGGCATAGACGAAAAGTGCGAAAACCTACGTAAACGCTATATCTAGTAGCCACTTGCTGTAGGTGTGCTACAACCACGAATCATAATTAGTGTTAATGTTTTTTTCGTCTCTTAAAACATCTTTTCTCCGTGCACAGGGGTCAGATTGTAGATCTGACGGTTGCGATTGAAAGGTATTATTCTCAGCTTACGAATGGCGGTCTTAAAAGGAAGAAGAAAGATTTTATTATGAAAAACGCGATGGTTAAACCATCAAAGTACAAAACTTGATTGAAAGGGAAATTGTTCACTACACAGCCAATCGCTATAAGCGTAGTGAACGCTAATTCCGTCCAGTTTTTTTTTTATATTATTCTCCAATAGGGTAGCTTATTCTATTTTTTTCTGTACGCCATTTAGGGTTATTTTCCAAGTACCGTACAAAACAAAAGTACGTCGTCGTTTAAATAGTGTGGTGTACGGTCAGATTCAGACCGTACAAAAACGTACCTTTTAAGTGAAAAAGTACAATTCATTATGTTTAGTAGCCGCGGACGCATGAGAATGTGCGGTCTAAAAAGGGGATCAAATCGGGTTGTCAAATATCACGTTCGCATATATTCGTCCAACAACCACGTTTCGACTGTGTGAACGTACGATTTGTGTACGATTTGTCAGATTTTGTACAAATACCTATATTAGTGTAAGCATGTTTGCGACCAACATTTACTTTTTTCAAAGACCCAAATTATAATTATTAAACAATTAGAACGTATGTTTTTTTTCAAATTTTTCAAATTCTTAATTAGCGTAAACCACGGTAATTATTCATATACCCTAAAGAAACTTCTACCCTAATAGCGATTGGCGGTGTACCATTAAAGGCTAAAATTATAAAACTGAAAGTACGTACAAATATTGTAAAGGCTAAGCAACAGTAAAGGTATAAAAAAAAAAACAAAGAAAACATAAGAAACAAAAACAAACACTAAAACAAAACTACAAAAGCACTGCAAACCACACTATACAAAGGCTCTAGGTCTTAAATAGAAAATTGGACAAATGTGTACAGAGAAAAGATGTTTTCAGTGGCGAAAAATTATTAACGCTAATTACGATTCACGGTGAATGAATGGAGGTAGATTAAAAAAAGTGAAAAACATGTAATAAGATATATATAATACGGGAATACTGGATATAGAGTTTACACTTTATCGTAATTTTGTTCTAAAGATTTGGGCCGTCCTCAAGGTCAGCGCGACCGTTCATTACACTATGCAAACTTTTTCTGCAATGAGCCTATGTTTTAGGGTATGTCCCCATGTGCATAAGTAAGGGTTTTTTTTTCTGTCGTTTTCCCGTAAAACTTAGCGTCGTACTGCCTAAGTTGCAACCGTACGAAGGAATCGCAAATTTGTAGAGTACAATTTGCGTCATCCTCGAATTTAAGATGTATGAAAATTTGTCGTCTTGTGTTTTTCGACCCACTTCCACGACAAAAAACGTCATCTTCAATCTTACGTTGAAAACACATGCGCGATGTGTTTTAAAACTAGGTATTTTCGATAAACAAATAGGAACATATATTCGCACGTGCCGTAATTTTTGAAATTTTTAAAAGGATTTCCATGGACAAATAAAAGTACAAAATGCTATGTTTTGTTCTCTTGCGTTCGAATAAGACAAAGAAAAGTACACAATATGTTTGGTTTTGTCCGTTTTAGTCCAGTACGGATTTCTTTTTTGCAGGGGTCTTCAAATTCCGATGCCATTTCACGTCACTGGATAGAAGACACAAAGGCAAAGCGCCTCGTCTTCAACCGTGAAACGACACAGGCTGAAAGGCGGTACGTCTAAAATGTCACGGTAAATCATGCGACGTCACAAGCAGTTCCGAAAAATAACGTGCGACCACAGATTGTAGATGTTGACAACAGTTAAAGGTATTGTCGAGGTATACAATCGTCACAAGCGTAAGTTACAATTCCGTCCTTAGGGTATGTCCCCATGTACTTGTAACTTAGCGAACTTACTTTGTATTTTCGCGCGGATCCGCCGGACCCGGTTTTCAAGTGTCCCTATGTTTGTAAGGACGAAATCGTAACTTACGCTTGTGACGATTGTATACGTCGACAATACCTGTGACGGTTGTCAATGTCTACAATCTGTGGTCGCACGTTATTTTTTGGAACTGCTTGTGACGTCGCATGTCTTACCGTGACATTGTAGACGTACCGCCTTCCAGCTTGTGCCGTTTCACGGTTAAAGACGAGGCGCTTTGCCTTTGCGTCTCCTAAACGGTCGACGGAAAATGGCATCAAAATTTGAAGACCCCTGCAAAAAAAAATTCCGTACTGGACGAAAACGGACAAAACCAAACAAATTGTGTACTTTTCTTCGTCGTATTCCAATGCAAACGGACAAAACATAGCGAATTCTGTACTTTTCTTTGTCATTGGAAATCGTATGAAAATTTTCGAAAATGACAATACGTGCGAATATATGTTCCTATTTGTTTATGGAAAATACCTAGTTTTTAAAACACATCGCGCATGTGTTTTAAACGTAAGGTTGAAGATGCCGTTTTTTGTCGTGGAAGTGGGTCGAAAAACACAAGACGACAAATTTTCATACACCTTAAATTCGAGGATGACGCAAATTGTACTCTACAAATTTGCAATTCCTTCGTACGGTTGCAACTTAGGCAGTACGGCGCTAAGTTTTACAGGAAAACGATAGAAAAAAACCCTTACTTATGCACATGGGGACATACCCTTACAAACATAGGGACACTTGAAAACCGGGTCCGGCGGATCCGCGCTAAAATACAAAGTAAGTTCGCTAAGTTACAAGTACATGGGGACATACCCTTAGGGTATTTTCGCATGTAACCGAAATTTAGTCTTGTTACTTTGGTTTTTAGCGAAGATTCTCCGTACAATTTTCAGAGCATTCGTATGTAAAGAAATGAAATCGTAACTTTAAATTGTGACGGATGTAGACGTGGGTGTAATTTGTGACGATTGTACACGAGTACAAAACTCGCGACAATCGATGACGTTTACAAAATAGAGACGGTTGTAGACGTCTACCTACTTGTGACATTGTAGATGTTTAGGGTTTGTGACATTTTGACGTCACGCGTACTTATGATAGCGTCGACGTCACTAATTCCAAAACATTCCGCCATGGTTTCCCGATTATGTTTTTTCGTCCGTTCTCACTATACTTGCCATCAAATTAAGCTAAAAGACAGCCAAAACAAATATTTTTCATAGATCTTTCATTTGATACCTTTCTTGCCTTTTTTCATTGCAAGAATTGTGAGATAGACGCGTTAGGTGGAGAGGGAGAGAAAGAGAGGCGCTTTCACCATCTTCGCTTTTGCGAAATGGCGTCAGTTGGTCGAAACCCCCCTCCACGGGCCCGGTACGGAAAAAAGCGCACGGAAAAAAGTCACGCATAGGTTGGAAACGTGCAGTGGGTTTTTTTTTTGGTACTCCGCGGACAAAAATTGTCAAAAAATATGACACGTGCGACAACATCTTCCTATTCGCTCTCCTTTTTGGACTATATTTAAAATCACCTCGCGAGGTGATTTGACGTAAAGTTTGAACGTGTGATGGAAGGACGCGAAAATGGGTCGAAATGCGCTAAACGACAAATTGCATCGCGCTAGTCGACAAACTCACGTACGTCTAAAGTTTCACTGTAATGTAACTTGTACGGTGCTAATTTCAATTTTTTGGTACGGCTGCGGATTTTCTCGTTTTTTTCTAAGTTGTGAAGGAAAACGACACGAAATAACTGTAACTTTACCACATGCGAAAATACCCTTACTTCGCTTTTCAGCATTTTAATAGCCTTACATACGCGTAATCTGAGCCGCACATTTTGCGTCTACTTGTCGATACGGAATTTTAACAGCCGTACATAGAGAGCAATCTGAGCCGCACCGTCGACACGGAATTTTGAGGAGCAATCTGAGCCGCACGTTTCACGTCTACTTGCTGACACGGTACTTTAACAGCCGTACATAGAGAGCAATCTGAACCGCACATTTTTGCGTCTACCGTTGATGAGGAATAGTACATGACAGCGATTTGAGCCGCGCCATATTCGTGTGAATCGTCGATCTTTAAACAATAGGCCGTTTGAACAAATCTAAACGGTCCATGAAAAAGAAACACCGATCACTCCACTCCATACACCACTCCAACCGCCGTTCAAAATCCTCCACCTTCTATTCATGACAACTTATATCTTATCCCTAAAACTCTCTCTTAGTATCTATTTTTTCTCTTATCCAATTTAGTTTCTCTTATCTTCTAAAATCCGCACGTTCTTACGATACCCTCGTTTGTTGTCATCTTCTTTTAAAATTCTCTCTCACATCACTTAATCTAAACCTTTTTCTCTCCCTTTTTTTAACTATATATAAAGGTATTTATGAGCAAAGCTCTTAACCTTTCCAATTATTTTGATGCTCGTCTTTGGTAGAATCTTGTAGTAAAACCGTTTTTACCTGCTGTGGATAAATCGACAAGCTTAAGTTCACTAGATGACAAAAAACATTCTCTTTTCCACCAATGCAGTAATAAAAACCAGTTCACTGTAAAACCTTCGGGGTTCAGGTCTCTAGTCGGAGTCCCTCCTCTCCCTTAAGGAAAAAATAATTGTCACACTTGTCCCCCTCGTGCTACAATCCAAAAAAAAAACAACCAAAAAGATCCTCCTAACACTCTAAATAAGTTGGAAAACTAATTCAGGAAAATACGAACAAGGTGAAACTACAATCGGAAAAAAAAAATTGTCCGTGATATCGGATATCAAACTCTTCCATCCGGTATGGACAATATCGACAGTTTCCGAAGCTCCTCATTGGTCGGAAATTTTACTAGACCGTTCGCCCACTACTAGATGTTGTGGATAAATTGAGATCATTAGGATTATGTGAAGAAGGCATCGGTCTTCCTACGATCGTCGTAGTCGGAGACCAATTGAGTGGAAAGTCATCGGTTCTCGAATCTCTAGCCGGAGTTTCTCTCCCTAAAGGAAAAGGAATTGTGACACGTGTCCCTCTCGTGTTACGATTGAAAAAAGAACAAAATGAAAACATTCTTGTTAGTTATAAACACGAGGGGAAATTAGTCGAAGAATGGATAACCAAGGGAAGTATACAAGCTACAATAGAAAGTGCCACATCACTTCTTGCTGGTGAAGGAAAAGGGGTAAAAAATAACCCTATTTCTATGACAGTTTGCCATCCGGAGGCTCCAGATTTGACACTTGTCGATCTCCCGGGGATTACGAGAGTTCCGGTCTCGGGACAACCGAAGAACATATACGAGTTAATAGCGAATATGATAAAATAATACATCGCTCCTGACGAAAGTGTTATTTTAAATGTTTTGAGTGCGGAAGTAGATTTCCCCACGTGTGAATCCATAGCAATGTCTAAAGAAGCCGATCCGACGGGAGAGAGGACTTTAGCAGTTGTGACAAAAGTAGACAGAGCACCGGACGGACTTTACGATAAAGTTACCGACAATGTGGTGAATGTAGGGTTAGGATATATTTTAGTGAGGAATCAAACGGATGGAGATGGTTCTTACGAAGAAGCTCGTCAACAAGAAAAATATTTTTTTGAACAACACTCTCAACTTTCTTCACTCCATCCGAGCATGTTGGGTGTCGGTTCTCTCGGTCAACGATTAGCAAGTATTCAAGCGGAGAGTGTCAGTAAAAGTTTTCCGAATATTCGAAAGAAGATTCAAACGACTCTTTATGAACGTCAAAAAGAGCTTCAGTCACTTCCTCGCGGAGTTAGCGGTGTCGGGGAAGCTATGACCATGTTTCATAGTGCTCTTAATAAGAGAAGAATGCTAATGCATGCCGTCTTGAATGGAAATTATGACCAATACGATGAAAATGAAATGCACATGGCCGCGAGACTTGATAATCTGTTTGAAAATTTTGCCACAGACGTTCGAGAATCAACATCGAACTTCATGTCCAAAAATTACCGGGAGGTTTGTTCTGAGGCGATGGAGGAATCTCGAGAAGTGTCTCTTCATAACATCCTTTCTCATGCCGTATTACAACAACTAATTCGAAAGGAAATACAGAAAATCGAGCCTATCGCACAGAAGCTTGTTTTTGATTCTCGAGCTTACGCAGAAGAAATTGCACATAAAGTAGCTGATGATTCCATTGACGGCTACCCAAAAATTGCTCAACTAATCCGAACACATCTCACTGCCAGTTTGGATTCTGCAGAAGAAAGATGCCGGAAATTCGTGGAGCGGATGATAGAAAAGGAATTTGCAATTGTCTACACGAATAATCACTATTACATGGATACAGTGATGAAATTACAAGAACAGGTTCAGCGAATCCAGAAAGAGAAATCAATTTCCAATGGTGGTAGGTTAAGTGGGATTCCGAGCCCAGAGACATTTGAATCTTTTGACATCCTGGACCTCGTGTGAAATGAAGATCAGGCTTCCCTTCAGATGCAGATCAACATCTACGCATATTGGAAAGTCATCATGAAACGAGTTTGCGACGTAATACCGATAGAAATTCTTTACTCTCTCTCTCAATGTTTAATTGCAGAGGCAGATCAAGCTATTTTTGCGGCAACATCTAACGGTACCGACATCGAAGCTTTGATGCAAGTGGATCGCGGGATTCAGATGAAGAGAATTCAGGTAGAAAAGAGTATAGCTGTTCTGAAGGAAGCAAATTCCACTCTTACTGATGCAATACACTGGCTCAGTACTCTTCCTTAGGAGAGTGATAAATAATAAGAGGAGAACAGGAATAGGGAAAGGCGGGTGAGAAGATGTGCAGGGAAAAGTAGGTCTGAAAGGGGAGAAGAGAGAGTGTGACACAACGGGATAGTGAGGGAGCGGGAAAGATGGAGGCGTTTTGAAAGAGGGGCTAGGGGAAAGGTAACAGAATTGGAGAATCTGCGAATGTCAAGTCCATTTTACCAGTGTCATAGATAGATATTATAAGGATCGAACAAGCAACACTTTATTATTAATGTTTTTTTTGTCACTCCAAACATCTTTTCTCCGTACACGCTTGTTGGATTATGGATCTGACGGTCGCGATTGAAAGCCAAGATTTTCACCGATTGTGGGTCTCCATGTGAAAACCGGCCAAGTGTGTACTGAGAAAAGATGTTTAAAGTGGCTAAAAATTTATTAATGATGAGTCCACCTAGAAAGTAACTAGATGACAGAAATAACTGGATATAAACTTAGAGTGGATCTGAATTTTGTCAGAAGTCGTATTTGAAGCAATAGAATGTGTGCAGAGAACTAGGAGAAGGAGAGGGAGAGGGAGCGGGAGATGAGAGGGAGAAGGAGAGGGAGGGAGGGAGAGGGAGAGGGAGGGAGAGGAAGAGGGAGGTAGAGGAGAGGGAGAGTGAGAGGGAAAGGAGGGAGGGAGAGGGAAAGGGGGGGAGGGAGAGGGAGAGTAGTATATTTCTTTGATGTCAAAAATAACGCAATGTTTCTTGTTATGGCCTTCCGGACCACTTGATTTTAACGGATTTTATATTTATGCTATTTCTCTAGTCGTACATTTCCCAATGTGGTGTTTACATTTTTCATCTTATTATTAGAGAAGCAAATTCCTTTGTTTCACTTTCTCTCTGTTATCTCTCATTTTTTTTTTCTATTTAGCACAAATAACAAACACTTCCCATATATATAAACCCCAAAAAACGTTGCAATAACAAAGACATGAAGTAACTGATTTGGCCATATCACACAAAACATGACTTAAAATCTCCTTCACGAGGAAAAAAACGAAATTTCGCATTCATTTGTTGCTTCATCATCTTATCAAATGGTTATGTCATTATGGTTTCATCATCCTCCTCTCCCTCCTCCACTAATCCCTCTTTTCCAGCCTCGTCTTCTTTCTCAAATCCGGTCGACAAAACTTCAAACTCCGAGGAAGTCCATCTCGCAACCAACATCAGTCGAAAAGTCGCCATTTGTACCCCTAAGAGCCTCTGTAACACCAAATAAAGTAGATTAAGAAGAATATTAAGCAAAGTGTTACGCAACATTAATGACATAATTAATATTTTGGGTTGAAATGTTTTGGGCTATATATATATACATATATATAAATATATATGATTACTTTAGGTTTGGCAAAATGTTAAGCATGTCAACCCAGATATAAAAGAGAGAGATATAAAAGAGAGAAAAGTAGATCAGTAGATAAGTATATATAAGTAGAGGTAGAGAAGTAAAGTATTGCGTAGTAGTAAAGAACATAAAAGAAAACAAACAAACAAATAACAGAAAGCACAAAGAAAAAGTAATAACAAGAGAGGGAGAATATAAACATAAAGAAAAAGTCCTTAGGATAACGATGAAGATGAAGATAAAGATAAAGATAATAACACGAGGACAAAAATGAAGGAAATGCCTCGGAGTGTACCAGCATTCTTGAGCCTTCTGGAGAGATAGGTTGGCCAGCTGTGCACACCGTGTGGTCGGCCACTAGCTCCACGACACCTGTCACGTCACATGAAAAACCGTAAAAACCGGAATGCATTACATTACAGCCGTTCTAGAATAGTCATAGCGTACCTACACGAGAGAAAGTTACCCTCACAGGTGAACCGTACAGTTTTATGATAGCGCAATTACTCTATCGAAGTATGACATTATATAATATAATTATATTATATGATTCTACGATGGCATGATATGATGACATTATATGACATACTATGATGCTTGTTCAGTAATAAATTTTATTTCATTTGACGAGAATTATGTGCCAATTTCCACAGCATACAATACTAAGCCGATGTCAAATTTTACCCATTTCTTTTAAAATAGCAAACAACCTAAAAGAAAAAAAATATAGCGTTAGAAGAAAAAACGTAAATGCATGTTTTGAATAAGTTTCTCTCATTCAAATGCTCTACCACAACGACTAACAGGTTTCACCTCTACCCAATTCACCTCTTCCTCTCTCTTGTCTTCTACAACACTACATAACTTATCGAACTCCAGTACATCTCAAACACCCACGATAAGCCATGAACTAGAAATACAATTTCCCTGTGACAATCACACCCTGGTTTTCAGAAAAAAATAATCAGAAATCAGTAATGCCGATACCTTTGTTCAGTCGTACTGGCAATCCTTGCTTCCTCAAAAACGGTTCCATGTCATGAGTGAACTGCTCCAATGGACCCTCGTTCAGTTCAACTGTTTCCGTAGCCGTGCTTCCTACCCTCGCAAAATCATGCGCTTCAAAATCCTCAATCCGCCTACAATGACAAAAAACCACAAAATTGAATCGATAGAACTTATCTATCTATCGACAAAAATACCGAAAAAAAAACCCTAATAATTGGCAATCAAAAAATCTCCATTTATCACATCAAAACTCATTTCCGTAAACATATCACCACAGTTTTGTACCTTTATTACTGTTATATTTGTTATGTTTGTTATTGTTATATTTACTACATTTTCCTCTCAAAAAGAGAACCAACAGTTTTATCCTTTTCTTACTGTATCACGTTACTGAACGTGTCTTGCAGAAACCATCAGCTGTGTCCCAAAATTCAACAATAACAACAAAAAAACAACGATAATAATAACAAGAAAAATAACAATAATAGTAATAATAATAATAATAAAAATAGCAATAATGACAGCTCGCCCAGCAAAAAATTCTTACAAGACATAAAGAAGAAGGAAAATTCAGGAAACTACCTGCTGATGTCTTCCTTGAGCAGATTTGTGAATAGAAGACCTCTATTTCCAGAAATAAGCTGCCATCCAAACCAATGAACACCATCTCCTAGGAAAGGTTCAAAAGCTTTTCTTCATAGTAAAGTACAATGCCATAACTCTCATTAGTGATAATCAGAATTAATCACTCGCATTCAAGCACTTCTTTTATAGATCCCAAATCATTAATTCGTGTTAATAAGACTACATTAGTTAAGTGAACAATTTATGAGTGTGTTAATAACACTAAAGTAGTTAAGTGACCCATAATGAGTGTGTTTATTAATGTTGGGTATCGGGTAAATTCATATCGCGATAATTTCGATATTCGATATATCGAATATTGATCGAGCAGATTCCTCGATATATCGTACCGGGACCAACATAAATTATCGCGATATATATCGCAAAAACTGGGAGTCCGTACAGTCCTAGTACGGAAAATCGTACGGATACCCCCCCCCCCCCCCGGCTCGCGCTCAGTGGGAGGGGGGGGGGTGGGGAGGGTTTGAAAAAAAAAATGGAAAAAAAAAAAAAAAAAAAAAATTAATGCCTCGATATATCGGCGATACGATATATTGGCGATATATCGCGATAATTTGGTTTTCGATATATCGAAGCGATATATCGATTATCGGGTACCTGAAATTCGATATATATCGAATATCGGCAAAAGGTCCTCGATACCCAACACTACTAATTACATCTAATTTAATTAAGTGACCCATAGTAAGTGTGTTAATAACACTATATTCGTTAAGTGGATCATTGTGAGCCTCGTGGCAAAACACAATTTTGTGTATTCAATACTAAAACCGATTTAGCGCTAATAGTTTTCTAACTCTACCGGCAATGTAAGGTGTAGGATTGGTATATACAACATTTTTGAAATCATTTTCTGTTCATATCGCTCTGGTTTTTGATACCCGAAATGAGACACCAAACCAGACAAAAAAACAAAAGAATTTGAGAAAAAAGTCGAAGAGTTGTAGCATTCAAGGCCATTTTCCATTATTGATCAACTTCTTATAAAAGCTGATACACTTCAATTGAATACTGCTGATTTCTATTGCAGTCAAATGGGTCAAGAAACGTTACCAATTTATGCGCAATGTAACCTCAAGGATACATTGTGAGGGAAACATAATCACCAGATTTCTTATAAAAACATTCGACAAAGACAAAAATCCTATTTGTTCCATTAATTAAGGAGAGAGAGAGAGAAAGGGATAGACGGGAGAGGAAGAAAGAGAGATGAGGGAGAGGGAGAGGGAGAGAGAGGAAATAAATGAAGAGATTCACACTTTTACATCCTGCCCATGTTGTCTCTATATTGATTGCAATTGTAATGTTACGGACGGGTTATGAGGTCTTGCTTTCAATACCTCGCTTAGTTTGTGAGTACCATCCCTAAAAGCATCTGCTTCTCCTCTCCCCATTGCCACCTGTAACACTTTATTTGCTCCAAGGAAAAATCTGCAAAACAAGCCTTTTGAACTTTGTCTATCAACTCTGGCCAGCCACAAGTGCAAAAATATATCTTCCCAACTCTTAATCAAACAACTCAATAAGGAAGAATGTGAATCAGTCAAACAACTCAAAAGGGAGGACTCAATAAGGAGGATAGTTAATTAGTCTGACAACTTAATATGGAGGAACCTTGATTAGTGAAACAACTCCATAGGAGGAATGTTGATTAGTCTGACAACTTAAAATGGAAGAATGCTAATTAGTCAAAAATCTCAATAAGGAGGAATATAACTAGACCGACAACTTAAGATGGAGGAACGTTAACTAACTCAACTTGGTAATTAAGATTTTGAGTGGGAAATAAAACAGCTATAATCTTATAGTCCACCAGCAAGCTCCAATGACCCATTCATCATACAAACTCCCATATGCATTTACAACCGAGGTTTTCCTATACATGATAGAAATGTATGCATAAACTCCTCATAAGTATACAAAAATATATGATAAATGCTTCATATTGCTGCTCACATTTTCAAACTTCAAAACAACATCTTAATACGACAGATATAACCCTCAAAAGAAATTGTCCTCCAACAGAGAGGAGAGGGAGAGTGGGAGAGGGAGAGTGGGAGAGGGAGTGGGGGAGGGAGAGTGGGAGAGGGAGAGGGAAAGGGAGGGGGAGAAGGAGAGGGAGCGGGAGAGAGAGGAGGGAGAGGGACAGAGTGAGCCAATCGCTATTTGTATTAAACATTTTTTAGGCGATAAAGTACTTTTCCTCACTACATTTCTTTCCAAAATCACAATCGAAAGGCAAACAAATAACTTTTGATTGCCCAGCCCAAAAAAAAAATCCAACGGTTGGAAATAAAGTTAAACGCATTAAACTGCCCGGAAAAATATCTAACCCTAATAACGATAAACAGTGTAGAGCAAGCAATATACAGAAGGAAGAGAAAGAAAAAAACTTAATAATGACAAAAACAAGGTTTTTTTTTTTAATTTACAATATTTGTAAGGGTTTTTAGGGTAAAATTGACCGAAAAAGGTAGGGGTAAAAACGTTTTGCCCTAAACTAAAGTAACAAGGGCGTTGAGCAAAAAGACACCAAGAAGAGGGAGAGGGAGAGGGAGAAGGTGAGGGAGAGGGAGAGGGAGAAGGTGAGGGAGAGGGAGAGAGGGGAAGAGAGAAGGGAAAGGGAGGAGGAAGAGGGAGAGAGAGGGGGAGAGGGAGAGGGAAAGGGAGAGGGAGAAGGTAAGGGAGAGGAAGAGGGAGAGGGAGAGGGAGAGGGAGAGGGAGAGGGAGAGGGAGAGGGAGAGGGAGAGGGAGAAGGTAAGGGAGAGGAAGAGGGAGAGGGAGAGGGAGAGGGAGAGGGAAAGGAAAAAGTAGAGGGAAAGGGAGAAAAAGAGGTCCAAAATCTGTCAACCTTTTCCACTTTTTGGCTTTTTCCTTTGTCAAAAAAAAAAAAAAAAAAAAGGAAAACAAGTCACCTGGAGCTGTCTTTTAGCTCTTCCCTCAGCTCCTTGAACTTGGTATTCCTCATGTTCTCAAATTCAAAGATGTAAACTTCTCGGTATTCGTCGAAACATTTCCGTACAGCTCCAACAATGCTCTCCTTGTGCTCCCTTGTCTTTTTCTCCGTCTTAGATAATGTCACTGCAAAACGACAAAAAAGTCAAAAAGGTCAAAAAGGTCAAAAAGGTCAAAAAGACAAAAAAAGGTCAAAAAAGGCAAAAGGGGAAAAAGGAAGGTCTCGGAGAAGGGGAGGAGGAGGGGAAGGGGGAGGGGCGGGGGGGGGGAGGGAAGGAGAGGGAGAGGAAGAAAAAAAAAATGAACTCATTCATCCTTTATTATGACTATTGAAAACTCTAGGCTTGAAAAAAAATTATCTCCGAATTGTCCCAAAAAATTGACCACAGTATGAAATCAAGAGGAAAAAAAAAGACCTCCCTATACTGCCACGTCATATTGCAACGTCATCATTTTTTTTTTAAACAAGTCAATCTTTTACAAATATTTCAATTTTCTCGGCCCAATTTTCTCTTCCTAAACAAAAAAAAATAAAGAAAAAAAAGTAAAAAAAAAAGCAAAAAAAAAGAAACTTACCGAGTCTATTACGCTTAGATTTCGGCATTTTGTTTCTTTGAAAAAAAAGTCAAATTTATTTATGGAGGTATAAGATTTTTTAATACACTTATATTTCTACTTTTAAAAATTGTCAAACAGTCTCTAACCAGAAATGAAAAAAAACAAAAAAAACAAAAAAAGTCGTTTTTTTGGTAGTCTTGGCAGCAAAAAAGGCAACAAATAAGTCTTCCTTTCTCGCTTTATTTATTATTTTTTCTTTCTCTTTTTCCTTGTAAAGCAATAAAAATAAATAAAAAATAACAAATTTGAAATCAAGAAGTTATGAATCAACCAAGCTGGGGTTTGGGTTTTACAAAGATTAGGGTTAAGAACACATTCAAAGTTTTTGTTGAATTATTTTCGACTCTGACCGTAAAATACTAAAATATAAAAATTTCATCGATAACACTAAATAACGCACTGTATCAAAAGTGAAAAAACTACTAAATTAGTGCGGTTAAGTTATTCTGCCGTAGGCGCACTAAATGGGAAGTGCATACAGTACGTACAGCACGGTCTAATCCGCACTGATTATACGCACTGAATCTACGCAATGATTATGCGCACTCGGTTTACGCACTGAAAGTGCGCACTGAATTTACGCACTGAATGTATTAAAAGTGAAACAACTACAGTACAGTACAGAACAGTACAGTACAGTACACCGCCAATCGTTATTAGCGTGTAAGTTTTTTTAGCGTATAAAAATAATTACCGTGGTGTACGCTATTTAAGAATTTGAAAATTTTGGAAAAAATCATACATTCTAATTGTTTGGTTATGGTAATTTGGATCTTTGAAAAAAAAAATGTCGGTCGCAAACATGCTTACACTAATATAGGTATTCGTACAAAATTTGACAAATCGTACACAAATCGTACATTCACACGGTCGAAACGCGGCTGTCGGACGAATATGTGGGAACGGGATTTTTTACGACCTGATTTTTTTTACGCACATTCTCATGCGTCCACGGTTACTAAAACTAATTTATTGTACTTTTTAAGTTAAAAAGGTACATTTATGTACGGACTGACATTGACCGTACACCACTCTATTTAAGAGACAACGTACTGAAAATAACCCTGAATAGAATAAAGAAAAAAATAGAATGAACTACACTAATGGAGAATAAAATAAAATAAAAGCGGGACGGAATTAGCGTACACAACGCTAATAACGATTGGCGGTGAACTGTACTAAATTAGTGCGGTTTAACTTATTCTGCCGTAAGCGCACTAAATGGGAAGTGCATACGGTACGGACATTACTGTACGGTCTACTCCGCACTGATTAGACGCACTGAATCTACGCACTGAATATGCGTATTGAGTTTACGCAGTGAAAGTGCGCACTGAATGTACTTTACTGAAGTCACAGTAGTACAGTAGTACTTTCTTCATAGATGTCCATACCACCGTTGGCCTTCAAAAGTTCAAATTTTGTATGGTGATGTTTTTAGGGTTTTCCACCACTTTTGAATGGACCTCCTGCATTTCCTCTCCTCCTTCAGATTCTTCACTCTCCACTCCATTTTAAGCTAAACATGACTTGATGAGTTTCTGCCTTTGCTGTAATATAACTAGAGAAAAACGAAAAATAAAAACGAAACAAGAATATAAAACAAAAAACAAAAAATAAAACGAAGAACAAAACGAAAATACAGAAAGCATGAGTGATACAAAGGAGGCCATAAAATGGAACCAATCACTGTCTTCCAAACTGGAAGGCTTTAAAAAGCATGCGGAGGATTATCCGTACGTTTGGGCTTCATATGGATTTGTCTTTGGTGAGAATCCTAAACCATATTATATGATGATATATTTGTAAGAATGTTTAATTGTACTGAATAATAATATCGCTATTGTGCGTTTGTTATTGATTATGTACTGAATGTATGTTTCTTACATTAGGGTTTCTGTCTTGTGGTAATGATGATGTCCTGCTATTCATTTTGCTGTTTTTTTTTAGGGTTTTTTGGTGTTTTTTTTGGTTCTTTGGTTTTTTAGGGTTTGGTAAAGTTCACTGCCCATCGCTGTTAGAGTTAATCGCTCTAATTTTGAGTGATTTTTTTCTACCCAAGGTCATGAATTAGTATTAATAGCACTAATTAGTTAGCAGTTAACACTTAACACTATTAGCTGCCAGTAATGAGCCACGTGGCAAAAGCATCATTAAGTGTAGTTAATACTAAGTAAGTTTTAACGGTAAAAATTCAGTAACTCTACCTTCATTTTTGGATGGTGGTTTTTAAAGCAGCCAAGACAAAAAAAGCTTTTCCTTAAGACTATTGTTAAGCAACTTCTCGAGACAGATGTATCCCCTTCAAATCCAACACCATCCAATTTTCATTGAAAAAGTTTCACTAAATTTACTGTATTCTTTGTTTTGATGGGCTAAACTTACTGTTTCTTTTTGTTTGTTTTTATGCTAATGCTTTGGATCCAGTTACCCTCGGTCTTTACTCGACTTATGCTTGGAGGGGAATGAGACAAGCGGAGAATAAGGTTTTGAGATTGCAAGAAGAGGTGAAGAAAAGATTGGCTAGAAAAGAAGAATTGTCGAGAGTTCAAGAGAAAACATCGTCTCTATAGTACCGACATTTAGTTTTTCTTTGTTGTTCCTATTTTTTGTGTTCATATCTTGTGTTGACATGCACTACGCATGCTATTGATGTATAAAAGCCCTTTTTTATTTAGGTATTCACGCCTTTGCAGTATGGTTTTTTTTTTTTTCACGGAAGCCTTTTTTCTAAATATATTTCTTCGAGCCTTTCTCCTCTCTTATCTTGTAGTCCCGTTTTTTCTCTATGCCTTTTTGCTTTCTCCACACTCAATTTCTTAGAAAAGACTGGTTGTCTTTACAAATGTAGCCTTGACATAGCTTGAATTTTATTGGAGCTTTGTGTATTCATCTCAAATAATAAACTTTAGGAATAAAGCCGCGATGGTAAACCATCTGAGTACATGGAAGGAATAAAAAGGCAAAAGAAAGTGAAAATAATAAAGCTCTAAATACAATTCATTTTGTTGTCCATGCTTGTGAAACGTTCATGAGCGATTGACGATCGTTTTAGAGCAAATTGTTTCACATTTGTCAAGCTTTCTATTAGGATTACTCCTTTTTTGTAGTTTCGTTTTGGTTTTTTCTTTCTTTTATTTCCGTATACTCAGATGGTTTACCATCGCTTGTTTTCAATAACGCTTATTATTTGATGCACAAACCGTGAGGTTAAGTTAGGTTAGGTTAGGTTAGGTTAGGTTAGGTTAGGTTAGGTTAGGTTAGTTAGGAGTTTAATATGGACATGGAGACCGTCGAGATTCCGTCGTCTCCCATTCAACATCCAAAGTACATTGTATTTTCAGGACGACTAATGTCAAGTTTGTTTTTTTTTTACTTTATTCCGTACAAACGTGTAGGAGTTGATATTTGGTACGATGATATATTGATTACTACCTGCGCACCATGGAGAAATTCCATATCATTCGAATTCCCAATGCAGACGGATACAAAGCAGATAGAAATCTTGAGGTTTACATGCATAGTCTACCAAAGTGTTTTTAACTACTGACTAATAAGAGAGACTGAGACGCCTTTTACATACATACAATTTGATATCATTTAAATTCCCAATGCAACCAAATGCGGAGCAGTATTAGTGCGTACTTTCTATTAAAACAAATCATGAAATGTAAATGTGTACACCGCTCATCGTTATTCATGTTAAAAGTTTTTTTGGCCACTTAAAGCATCCTTTCTTTGTGCACACTTGTCGGATAGTCAATCCGATGGTTGCTATTGGAAGGCAAGATTCTCAACTTCCTATTGGCCGTCTCTGATTGAAAATCCGACAAGTGTGCACAAAGAAAGGATGCTTTAAGTGGCCACAAAAACTTTAACACTAATAACGATGAAAGGTGTAGTGAACCAAAATATTTTGAAGTACCGACCAACAAGATAGATTGAGAGACATTGTATCCTCGTTTGTTCAAGTACGGTTCGATAAAGAATACTATTGCTACTATTACTACTTGTAATACCACGGGTAATTGAACCTCAAATATTTGTGCCACTAATAAATTCCATATGTAGTTTTCCGAAAAGTTTGATTCTTGAAGAAATCCTAAACAAATGATATAATGGACGGAAAATCACAAAGTCATAGTTAATATAAACGCCAAAATAAAGTTAGTTTGGAAGGCTTATTGGCAAATGCCTGCACTCTTTACCGATAATATCTCCATTTACAATATAACGTGTTGAAGTATTTATAACTTGAATCTTTCCATAATTTACTAAAGCATTACCTTATTTACAGCTGTTTTAGAAAACAAACAAATCTCTCACGGCATCTCCACTAATCTCCATCTTGGTGTCCTTCAAAAAACATTTGCAAAAAATACCCTAAGAACCCTAAAGCTGGACAGATGAGACAAAGGCTAGACCAATAAACAGATCATCCTTATGTCCCATGTTCACATGAGACAAAAAACTACACCGCCCAACCCTATGAGAGTTTGTAAATTATTACCGCCAACACTATGTTTGGTCGTCCTTATACATAATAGCTAATCACTGAGCCGCCTCCCATGGGACGTGACACGAGGGCAAACAGGAAAGGGACAAAAAAGTAAAAAAAAAATTCTAGTAATCCTCGCTGTGTTACATAATATGACAGGAATTGAAAACATCTGGCTTGCTCCGCCCATCTTTATTAAAGATTAGTATTATACATTTTTCAGGCAGTCAAAGGCGCTTGACTTTGTGATCGACTGTTGGATTTTTTTTCTAATGGAAGCAATCGAAAGGTAACAGCTTTTCCCCTTCGATTGGGATGTCACGATAGAAAGTCCAAATCTTGTGTGATGAAGCTACACCGTGAATCGCTATTAGTGTTAATGTTTTTTCGTCTCTTAAAACATCTTTTCTCCGTACACACATGTCGGATTGTAGATCTGACGGTTTCGATTGAAAGTTAAGGTTTTTAGCTTTCAATTGGCGGTCTCTGTTTGAAAATAGGACGTGTGTACGGAGAAAAAAAGTTTTAAGTGGCAAAAAATATACTTACGCTAATAGCGATACACGGTGTGGTGTTGTGTATCGGCAAGAAACTTATTTCGAAATAGTTATCGGTTAGCGAAGGGTGAGGGGTCCCGACATATCGCTCCGAGACCAACAAATTCCTTATCGGTGATAAGTAAAAAACAATATAGTACGATATATAATATTACTTAATAATATATTGCATTACATTACTGGCTGTATATAATGTGGCATGCCACGTATGGCAATCTGTTCCCTACTCTGTATAACAAGATTTTAGTTCAGACAACCTATCCGTATAGATATACGGAAAAGCCGTACAATTATCGCCGATAGTTATCAGTACCGGTGTTGTCGTGATAAAATACCGTTATTATCGGTTTTTTATCACGATAACACCGGTACCGATATATCATGCCAATATATCGATGATCGATAAGCCAAAAAAAGGGACATATCGGTTATTGGAAAAACCCTTCCGATACACACCACTAGATGAAACACAGTACTTTTGACTGCCCAAAAAATGTTCGACTCTTAAAACGATGGGGCCCCATAGTCGCCAAAAGCTCTTTTAAAACAATTCCTGAAATATGACCCGATAACTCAGGAACTTCTACAAAACTTCCTGAGCATCGAGTAGAGACAAAAAACGGTTTTTGGCTTCCACACTCTACGGAACTTACTCAAACATCAACTAGAGGCAAAAAACGGTTTTTGGTTTCCACATTCTACGAAACTTCTCCAACATCAAGTAGAGGCAAGTAGGACATTATTTGCACAAAAATCAACTAGCACAGACCAGTGCATAACAAGAAGCCTCTTGCCATTTATATAAACATTGAACTACAGGAAGCAACAAGATAAAAAAAAAAAAAACTGATCTCGGCACAGCCTCTAACCTTATGCCTCGACCAGTGACAACTGCCACTCACTACCTCGCCCTTCGGGCAGCATATAGCAAAAAACGTTAATACAAAAACGTTAACTACACAGTATTCTCTAGAGCTTAAACCTTTTCAGCAAAAAATAATAATAATAAACATCCTAGCCTCTAACACATAAACTATACGACGTTTAACCTTTCCCTCGACAGCGTTAAGGAAAAAAAATTATTTGCTTCCCAAAACATTAAACCTACTACACAGTTTTTCATCCTACGGCTGTTCTGCAACGAATACTATCGATCCCGGTCAACGATAAAACCCGATCGTGTCCCATTTCCTCCATAATAATAATAATTATTTTCTCAATGAGATATGACCTGAAGAGCGTCTCGAGATCTTCCCAAAACATTAAGGACAGTCGCGGCAATTTGAGAGGCCGAAAGACCGGCCTCGTAAATTTGGTCCTTAGGAGCTCCATGGTCGAGAAATCGGTCGGGCAAAACAATCGGACGGAACTGCAGCAGAAAAACAAAAACAAACAAACAAACAAAAAAATGTTTGCTCAGAGTCGAAGCACAATCTTTCTTCTGTAAAACAGAGGTTAATGAAAACAGTCTTTCAGAAAATATGAGAGCAAAATATTGCAGACAAGAAGGACATGGGCAAGGGCTTGAACTTTGAAATCGTGGAAGTTTTTATTTTAGATTTGCATATTTGTGATTTTTGCTATAGATATCGACAAAAACTAAACCAAAAAAAATTAACTATACTAAAAATAGCTGGATTTGCCAGAGTCCATGAATCTGTCAGATAAGATTAAAATGTATTCCAATATACACAAAACTGACGACATAAAAACAGCAAAACAGTCAATTAAGCCCTTCAACAGCAACACTTAGTTAAGACCTTTCACAAAGCCTCATTCGTGTAAAAGTCTCATTCAAATGCGGTGTCCCTCTATCTCCCTCTCTTTCTCTCTCCCTCTCCCTCTCCTTCTCACTCACCTTAACTTTCCCATCATCCATAAGCCCGTCTATTGTCATGAAATGCAGAACATGGGAGCAAAATCCCCCAATGGACCCCTCCTCCACAGTTATCAAAACTGGATGTTCCTTCGCCAGCTGTCGGACGAGATCTTGATCCAACGGCTTACAGAACCTCGCATCCGCGACCGTCGCAGAAATTCCTCTTTCCGCCAACATTTTGTGAGCCGCGAGGCAGTTGAGAGTCATGGTTCCGTAACCTAAGAGGGCGACATCAGTTCCTTCTCGAAGGATTCGACCTTTTCCTAACTGAAAACATACAAACATTAATGAAGAGAAAGAAACAAGAAAAGAAAAGAAAAAGAAAGTGTGAGACCAAAGTGCTCGTTTTTATTTCTAGAGTAACAATTTGTGAACCGTGAGGCAGTTGAGAATCATGGTTTCATAACCTTAGAGAGCAACATAGTGCTTTCTCTAAGGATTCGACTTTCTTCTAACTGAACACACATACACACACATTCATGAAAAGAAAAAAGAAATGGAATCGAAAATGAAGGGTGAAAAAGAAGTGCTCGTTTCTATTCAACGCTGTTCCAATGGTTTTAAATTTCACAAGGGGATTTGAGGGAGCACAGTTCCATGGGTTGTCCATCCGTGTTAGAGTAGAAAAATTATGAATGTTAAAATTTAATTAGAACAAATAACACTAGTTTAGATGAACATGTGCAATCGATAGAACTAATTTAGTGTTGAGCAATATGACGGCACACTGTCCACACCTTTAAATACTTCAGTTATTTCAAATATTTTGTAATTTTGGGTAAAAAAAAAAAAAAATCGAATAAATTGCTGAAAATAAGAGCTGAAATATTAAGACAATCCAATCATCTAGAAATAGTATTGCAAACTACCAAGCAAAGAATTCCAAAATAATCCTATTACTGCTGAAGAACCAGATTTCCCAGTGAGTGAGAACTTAGCGGTTAAATGGAGAGAGACATTGTTGATACTCCATCCCAAATGTTCAACAATCTGAATGAAATTTCATTTCATCCCCTTCTATTGCGTGCAAAGAGGCCCAAAAACAAATGAGCGAAACTAATAAAAAAAAGTATCAAAGCATGTCCAAAATTTAATAAGGGAAAAAAAGAAAAACGTCCAAAAATAATCGAACAAAATCGTGGACGGGCAAAAAGTGCAATTACCTCCAAAGGAATTCCTTTGTTGTTTGGCGGTAACTCCACACCAATTCCATTCCCTCGAGGGTATCTGACACAGCTCGCCTGGTCGTCAATGGCTGCTGATGTGGCAATCATATGGAAAAGCTCGGCCTCGTCCGAGGGAGCCATAACCACCATATGTGGGAGACAAGCGAGATACGCAACATCAAAAGCTCCCGCGTGAGTGGCCCCATCGGCTCCCACAAGACCGGCTCGATCAATAGCAAAACGGACGGGAAGTTTTTGGAGACAGACATCATGAACAACCTGGAAAATAATTTTGTGGAGAAGGAGAACGAGAAGGCGAAACAAGTCAGGCTCAAAAAGTGAAGGTTGAATACATAGAAAACGAGTGTGAGGGAAACAATCCTTCAACCTAAAGAATGTGTATGGAGTAAATATTGCGGCATTCAGGCATCAGAGACTAGATACCAAGATGAGTGGAGTAGAATGCAGCAGCTTTGGAAATTTCAGCCCCATGTCTGACACAAAAATGCTCAATTATTCGCAATTTTTTTCTATATTTTAGTGCAAAGTCCGGGATAGCCAAGAGCCAGGAGAACAATTCTTCAATTGACATACAATCACCACAATGGCGCTTCCAACACCACCCAGGTTCATAGACAGCGAAGTCCGAAAAACTCAATGACAGTTCATTTTCCCAAGTCAATTCCCTACTTCAATCCCTTTTACCTACTTCAATTACCTAGGTCCGACAACAAAAAAAAATACCTGATCATATCCCCTCTGGAGAAAACTGCTGTAAATGGCGCAGAAAGGCTTGATCCCCTCACAGGCGAGTCCCGCGGCAAAAGTGATAGCGTGTTGCTCCGCGATTCCCACATCAAAACACCTTTCTGGAAATCGCTTCGCAAACTGGTTCACACCACATACAATGAACCGTCAGAAGAGGTTTAGAGCGATATGTTGGAATAGATTGTCCGGTGATGACATTCAACTGTGTTCTTCTAGTCTATTCACCTTTTAATGCCTAAACCATTTAAGGCGAGAGTTTTACTTCAATAAAACAGAATTTCCTAGGCACAGAAACTTCCTTAATGCTCCACAACATCTACACAGTTGCATATAATAAGCAAATTCACCGGAAAGTCCATCCTGAGGCTTAAATAACCGCGAGAAACAACACCAAAAGGCTTGCTCGAGAGTGGAATGCCCACCATATTGAGTCCTGTACCGCCTCCCATGGCTGCGTGAATTGCGACAATATTTTTATCTGCCTCAGCCTCCGCAATGAGGGCCTCTGCAAAATAAGTAGTGTATGTCTGTGTGGGGCTTTTTCCTTTGAACTGTCGGCCAGTGGCTGGATCGAACTTAACAACTCCTGCGAAAACAAATGATGCGAAAAACAACCGGAACAGGGCAAACAAAGGGACGAATAAGTCAATTGGGAAAAGTCACTCATGAGTCAAAACTTCTTCGGATTATTACAGAGAGGCGCATATCAGATTCCAAGAGGGAGAAAAGTATAGAAAAACAGTATAATATAGCATAGTGTGTAACTAGCCAGTTTCTTTCCAGCCTTTGGCTTTGGAACAGCTGGCCAAAAAATGTCCACATTAACCACAATGTAAATTGTAATAAATATACCATTTTTGGATTAAGAACTACAATTTCTTTACTCTAATAGAGATATACTGTAGCTTCCATCAATATGAATAGAATGTGTTCCACGTCCTCCCACATACACAACCCTTCTGATTCAGAAAAAAAAAAAAAAACGTCTTTCTTTGCTGGACACTAATTCTTACCCTTTCTGAAGAACTCTAAACTTTTCCCCTTTTTAACTCACCATGATACTTGTCGGATGCACGTTCTGCATAGGGGTACCCGCGACCTTTCTCAGTTACCACATGGATAAGAACCGGTCCAGAGGATTGAGTGTTTTTGACCTCCTTCAGAATGGCGACCAAATCGGGAATGCTGTGACCGTCAACAGGTCCAATATAGTATAATCCCAGTTCTTCAAATAGTGTGGATCCTGAACCACTAATCATTCCACGAGCATATTCGTCTACTTTAGATGCAAGCTCGTGAGTTATACCTCCAATTTGCTTTGTGACTCCCTGCAAATAAGATAAAACAGCTTTGGTTTTATTAAAACAAAAAGAAAAGAAGCTGATTGCCATAGACATAAAACACAACAAGATTAGAACTCTCACAATACAGCAAAGCATAGATTTTATGGATGTCGCCACATCTTTGAAACGCAACAATGGTTTGCAATGCCCTGGGAACTCACCCACTATTAGACCACTTCACAATATTTATGAACTAAGTCATATAATGGCTTTCCATGGCAATTAAGAAAATCTTATGAGTACAGAGTGCTGAGTGCAATTGACCAGTAAGAACCACACCAAAAGTAACAAAAGCTAAATCAATGCGCTTGTTTGCTAGGACAGCTCACACTACTATCATGGTAAGGTTTGCATATGCATTACTGTTATTATCGCCATGTTATCGTTATTATCGTCCTAATCGTTATTTTTGTTATTATTGTTC
Source organism: Zygnema cylindricum (assembly GCA_037447655.1). NCBI lineage: Eukaryota > Viridiplantae > Streptophyta > Zygnematophyceae > Zygnematales > Zygnemataceae > Zygnema > Zygnema cylindricum. The sequence goes on along the minus strand of JBBHKE010003587.1, from coordinate 10,854 downwards.
TTTTGCTCTTGTTGTTCTTATAGTTTTTAATGTTTCTATTGTTTCTATTGTTCTTATTGTGCCTATTGTTATTACTGCTACCATTGTTATCATTGTCATTATTAGTTGTTATTACTGTTATACTATTGTCATTGCTATCATTATTGCTGTTATTACTGTTGGCGTTACTGTTGTTGTTTTTTATTATTGTATTATTGTATTATTGTTATTATTTGTATTATTGTTATTATTGTTATTCCTGTCATTATTGTTATTCTTGTTATTCTTGTTATTATTGTTGTTATTGTTGTTATTGTTACGCACCTTGGCCACTTCCCTCAGTTCTCGCAGCGGGCGGCTGGACTGCAGTTTGCTGAGAGCGCTGCTGAGGGCACCCACGGGGGGAGCCGGACCATCCAATGTGGCGGTGGGAAGGGAAACCTGGGAGGAAGGCATTTGTAATACGGCATCAGACACATACACTCCACAAGTCATATGTAAGGGTGAGAAACATGGTGCATAATTCCTAAAACTAGGGAGAGAGGAAGAGGGAGGAGAGCTGGAGAGAGAGGGAGAGAGAAAGAGAGAGAGAGAGAGAGAGAGAGAGAGAGAGAGAGAGAGAGAGAGAGAGAGAGAGAGAGAGAGTATGCATGCATTCTCTAATGGAGTCGTCGAGAAGTCACAATTGGGAAAGAAACATTAATACTTCACAAGTTACTGTCCAACAAACAGCTTTAGAAGAAATTACAACAGAGGAAATTGAGGGTGCTGTAATGCATGCCCTATTCGTTTATCAATTCTTGCCCTAGCAGCAAAAACTGTCTTCAATCTCATCAACCATTCAGAATATAATCACTTTATGAAACGGTTGGGTTCCTCCTCACCTGCTTGTTGTCATTCAGGATGACAATCATATTAGTGTCCAAATATCCTGCGTTGTTCATGGCTTCATAGGCCATTCCTGCAGTCATGGCTCCATCTCCAATCACAGAAATCACCTGGTTCTTGCGACCCGTCAGATCGCGACCCACGGCCATTCCTGCAAAAAGTCGTTTACCTCCTTACTGTTGTTAATATGGTATACACGATTTGTTAACCAAGTACTATACATACTTCACTTTTTGTTAGTAGTGGAAAGCAGAATAGTTGCCTCCTTTACATACAGGTGAAAAATTCAGGAAAGACCATAACAATTTTTACCTCCGTTACATTTCAGAAAATTAATACACAAAGGCAGTTCACCAAACTACAATGAACACCAATGAAAACTGTATTCCAGCCATCTTTTATTCTATAATGAGATTACGTGTGACTGTTGAACCCCTCATCCGTGCAATGACAAGAACAGAACAGAAACGGGCCTATTTTTTATTTTGTCAAATATCAGAAATCAAAAGGTTCAAGAAATTTGCCACATTATTCTTTTGTCCTCCTGACCTCTCTCCCCTAACTTTCCCCGATTTCCCTAGCTTCCTTCCATAGTCCCCTCCATGTTTACATTTTCCCTTTCAAATAGCTGTTTCGTCTGCCATCTTCTCTGTCTATGTTCTCTGTCCACTGTGCCTTCTTCACCCTTCCCATCCACTATCTATACGCCCTGTTTTGTTCCCGGTTAACACTAAGGCAAGGGGAACTAACAGAGAAGGGACAAAAACTAGACAGAAACAGTACCTAGTCCCGCAGAAATAGAAGTGGAGCTGTGTCCGGCTCCAAAAGGGTCGTGCTCGCTTTCTGACCGTTTCGTAAAACCAGAGAGACCGTCTGTTTGACGCAGGGTGTGCATCTTGTCACGTCGGCCTGTAAGAATCTTATGCGGATAGGCCTGCAAAAGACAACAGACAAAGAATTTCAGGCACATGAAATTCTCCAGTTTAAACTGCAAGTAACGGCAGAGTTTGCCCAAAGTCATTGCAGGATGAATATTGAAAAATGACAGCTAAACTCGGGCTTAAAAGACTCGACGACGACTATGGTGACAGCTCCAATAATTTGAAGGCGTGAAGAAACGGAATGCATGATAGCCATCTGCCACGTGCTATTGATGACAAACCACTTCAAAGAGACCTTGGTCATTAATGATTACTGCAAAGACAGTCATTATGCTTACTTATGATTAACAACATGAAGCGAGATGAGACTGCAACAAATAAAAAGAAAGGCTGCAAGGTTGTCACCTGGTGGCCAACATCCCACAGAATTTTGTCGTCCGGAGAATTGAAAACATGATGGAGAGCGACTGTTAACTCCACCACTCCAAGAGATGAACCCAAATGGCCACCGGTTTTGGAAACAGTAAAGATAGTTTCGGACCGAACTTCGTCAGCCAGTTGCTTCAAGTCCTGTCATAAACAAGCAACGATATCTACAATCATTACGAGCAATTCTCAAACATTTATCAATTCTCAAACTCCTAATGCCATTCCTTTAATTGAATCCACATTACTGTCCGATCACAAAGGAATACATCACAATTCACATGCCTGATGATAGTAAACAGAACATTTGCAGAACCATCAATGCGTTCCGTTAACATCAACATACTTACATATTTAACAGACCACTCACATCCAAAATTTACAAATGTTTAAAAGAGAAAGAACCAGGAACTGACCCGAAGAGTGAGATTTTTCATGTGCTGTGGGTAGTTCACTGTGTCCAAAAGAGGAGTCGGAGGCTTCTCCGAAAGGTATTCCCCTTTCTCGCTCAAAGCAGCCACCACTTTCTGCTGGATTATCCACAATCAAAAGGTACATTTTCAATAAAATTTGATCAACACTCAAAACGAAAGCAAATAATAAATTCAAAATTAGACATCAAAACAACGGATTTATACTCAAGAAGCCAAAAATATAATTCAATTTTCATTGCAGATCAAAAACATCTTTCAATTTTCTCTCCAACTTTGATTCACCAACTTTTTCCCCGAGTTTTATGAGTAATTAGCTAAACAGGAAGTGGCAAAGACTTACCTAAGACACCATACACTCAAAAAACAGCAAAATATCTAACGGATTGCCCAAAGTACACTACCACTGAAAAAAACGGAATATAGAGCCTGTAGTGATTATTTTAGAAAAAAAAGTTAACCATACCCCTTGTAAACCACTAACTACAATCCCTCAGAAACATAATCCTTCATAAACCATATACAATCTCTAGAAAAGAAGAAAACCAGCACATAACAAGCCTACATTGTCATTTTGTTCTTTGAAAAAACTAAAAGAAATAGAAATTCACCTTCCGCACAGTCCTCGTCAGCATTGAAGCTGGCTGCTGTTCAGATGAAGAAACTTTCCTTAACCCTAAAAACTGAGTTCCAACTGAGCCGACATGTGAACTGCTTGGAACTAATCCATGGTTTCCAGAAGCTTGACAAACTGCAGTATTGCTCTTTAAAGGTGTTGTAATAACTGTACGGATGACACCTGTCCCGGAAGCCATAGCTGATGGACACGTAGACACTTGGAAAGTACAGTACTGCTGCTGCTTTGCTTACAACAGATTATTCCCGGAGAAAGTGAGCATAGAAAGCGGAAAAAAAAGTGAACCAAAGAGGCAGAGAGAGAAGCAGGTTCGAGTTGTCACGTCACGCTGTAAGGGGAGAGAGATTTCCAGCAAAGGTTTTGAAAAGCAAAGCCTTGCTGGTGGATACTTTGAGGCTGCTTTCCTATTGGTCGAAAGCGGATACGGTATACGAAACATATCCCCGTACTCTACCATATTCTCCAGACGTATGGCGAGAACCAAACCTGAGCTCTATCGGAGGTTTGGCAATTCGGTTCAATACGTAGCCACTTTTGCTTAACCCTTTTTAGCACCTCCCTGGACTGCGGATTCGAATGTCGTACGCATGTACAGTACACCGTGTATCGCTATTAGTGTTAATAATTTTTTTCGCCACTTAAAACGTCTTTTATCCGTGCACACTTATCAGATTTTCAATTTGAGACCGCCAATCGGAAGCTAGGAATCTTACCTTTCAATCGTAACCGTCAGATCCTAAATTTGACATGTGTGTACGAAGAAAATAAGTTTTAGGAGACGAAAAAAACATTAACACTAATAACGATTCACGGTGTACTGTAACGTAGAATAAATTTGCTACAGCAGTACTTTTGGTGGCGGTAAACATAAGCATTCATTCTATGTTCATAAAACGCTTTGTTCACGGAGACACGTCGAGTACAGCTCAGTACAGTAGAGCCATATTATTCCTTTCGGCGGGATGTCCAGGAGTATTTATTCTAAATTCTATAATTGAAAGTTTCACTTTTAGGTTCGGAAGTTAATGCGGCGCGTGTATAATTTTTTGTCGTCTTGACGACTTCACTTTGTTGTGACGAAAAGTGCTTGTAGAGCTGTACAAAATCGACGCTTTTCGTTTCAAAAAGCGTCTTTAGAACAGTGCAGAACTGCAGATCATACCTCAAAAAAGCCAAATACGCGTATCATACATTTTTAGTAAAACGCGCACAGAATCTAATCTTGACAAAAGGTTGTGTTCGACTGTTTTCACTTTTCACCTAGCCCTTAGATAGAGCGACAAGATAATTATACGTAACGCTCAACATGGCCTTCGATATGTAGATTGTAATACTTATAAGGAATTATTTGAATATCATTTCGAACTCGTCAAGACAATGCTGGTTTCACCTAAGAAAATAGGATAATTGGACTTGTGCTTGTTATGCTATTATATTTTGGGAAAAGGAAATAATATTATGTGAGACCATAAATGAAAGTAATGGTCTTGATATAGCAGCCAAATGATATGTTGTCTCCAAAAGAAATAATAATGCGATCGTCGGTTGCTTGTAAAACAATAGTGTTCCAATAATGTCATGGTTGGGGAGTCAATTGAGGGATAATAGTTTTTTTGGAGAGGCAATAGGGGTAGTTGTAGGTCAGTTTATATGGGAACCTAGAAGCCAACTTACTTTGCATACATTTCAAATTGGATGAGTGTTCAATGGAGATATTGCAAATCATTTACGAAGACATTTTAATGGCATTTCACGTTTTGAAATAATGTAAACCAACAAAAACCGGGTATATATAAATTACACTAAATTTTTTCATTGATAATTCCAATGGCGGTCGAAATATTTGTTGTTGCTTCGGATGAACTCCTCCGTACCTGTGGTTGACATTCTTTCCATAAGAAGAGCGTTGAAAGCCCACTTGCTTCTTTACTTCTTGTCGGCTTTTTTTCCCTGCTACCACTTTGATTTTCATCGATTACTTTTACATTTGTGATTAGCTATCAACTAAAAGGGTGGACAATTATTTTTATGGCTTCCGCCGCCATCATCTTTCAACAATTCTTTCAAATATTTTGATAGGATGCATAAGCTTCGGGCAATAACTTATTTTTTTCCATGCAATCATTTTTTTTACGTCACCACTGCTGAGGGTTTCGTGACTATCTTAACTTTTGTGATTAGTTGCGTAAGGGTAGAGCAGCGAGTTCTCTTTCTATAGGGCAATTCCTTTGTTTTTTTTAACGTGTAACATGTTGTGTAAAGCACTTGGAGTATATAACCATTAAATAATGAAATAAAACCTGCTCGCGGATCTTGTTATTCTAAAACTGTCTATGTAGATAGATGGGCTAAAAAGGAAACATTTAATAATTACAAAGTATCAAAAAGAAAAATAAAAGTCTTATTTTCGTCCCCTCTCGCTCATCCTTTCTTTGGGTCGTCATTTGGGTGTTGCTGCCACCTTAGATCATGCGATTGACAATCGCGAAGGTAATATTTTAGGCGCACCTCTTTTTTCACCGGCCCACCCCTAAGCTTTATGCGACTTTGGTACCATTCTCTTTGATTGTTTAGTCTCTTCGATTGCGGATGATCCGCATATTGTGGGTCCTCAAGACCAAATTTAAATATACATTTAACCATTTTGTCGAGTTAATTTGTAAGATTGGCTTATCAATGAAGTCATCTAATAATGTTGCTTGATGCCTACAAGGCCTACCTTCCTACTTCCTTCTCCCTATGGATTTTCGCTCTACGTCCCAAGTGGGGGGTATTAAAGCTTTAAGTTCCCCCATCGGAGCCCAATCCTTTGTGAACCAAGTGGCTAAAAATGCCTTTTAACAAGACCAGTCGCACTATGATGAGCTTCTCAAGCTCTTCGACTCCCAAGCAGCATTTGCAATCCTCACAGGTCCATCTGCTCGATGTCCTCTCTATCACGCTTGGACATTACCACTAACGACTCCATTATTTTATTATCTTAACAACTTCGACGATAAACATTTTAATGTGCTCCACCATATTGTTGAGCATGATATTTTCGACCAACCCGAGGGCTTATTGGTTCACCAACATTGTAACAATCAAATTTTGAATGGCAGTTTAGGTTTGATTCCTCATGCTACAGTTTCTTTGGTGGCCTATTTCGGCAGTTGGGCTTTGGTGGCCCCTACCATCACTTATTGTTATGTAGGCGATGATTTCCTTGTATTGGCCTAGGTTGTTCTTAAAGTGGAGGAAAACTTGTCTCATATTCATAATGATATTCTCTCCGCTCGTGCGCCTACTTCTCGAAACCAAATTCCACCTCTTTTAACTTTTATTGCTAACAACATTTTTTTTATCCAAAAGTGCACATCGTTGAATTCTATAATCTTTCAAACGCGCTACCTTTTGCTTAAACACTTGCTCATTTACATTCGTGTTTCAGTTTGGGGTTGGTGCGTGGTTGTAAGCCACACCACTTTTTTCAACACTTCGTTTTACGTGTTACCAATGCGCATATGCTCCAAGGCTTTGTTATGGTTTACCTCACCATTTGCTTTTTGGGCGCCCCATTGTGTTTGTCACTTGCATATTGGTTTCGTGTGGGATTCATTTACTTCATCGCTCACGCGAGGGGAGAACGTACTTTTGTGCATAATTTGGTTAGTGGTGTAGTTGTTTTAATTTGTGCCAAAACACACTCTAGTGTGAAGCTATAAGTTTCTCATATAACCCCTCCTCGCTTGTAATATAGTGCTCTTCGCAATTCTGGAGTTGACTTGGTTTTCCTCCACAGGTTGGGGAGGACTTTCGTGATGTGGTCCTGACAGATTCGATTGTGACCCACGTGTTTCCTTGGGTAGCATTGCATACTGGCGTCGCGGTTTGGTGCGCAACGACTTATAATGAAAGAGATTACGCTCACCAATACCGACAGATCAGTTTGTTCCATTCGCTCCAAGTCGTTTGATGATTTTCTCCGCAATTGTGCTTAGAAAATATTCGAGTCCAAAGGTTTAGAGAGTTTTCCCCGAGCTTTCTCCTTGCTTTTTTGTGTCACGTGTATCATTAGCCGTTCAATGAGCGGAAGCCGCTTCCCTCTTACGGCAAAGCAAGGTGGCGGATGACAGGCGAGGCCTCCCATATTTTCCTCTAAGAGACATTGTTTACATCCACAATCTTTGAAGATTGTGGTCTTTAGTTTGTGAGGGTGGAGGGTTCGGAGATTGTTGGCAAGATTCTCTGTGAGGGTTGAGGGTTCGGAGATTGTTGGCAAGATTCTCTGTAATGTTCATCCCATATAGAAACAAAATAAGTGGTACGGGTTGTACGAATAGGCGCGGATAAGGTCCTCAGCTTCCGATTGGCGGTCTCAAATTAGAAATAAGATAGGTGTGTACGCAGAAAAGATTTTTTAAGTGGTGAAAAAATTATTAACACATAGCGATACACGGTGTAGCGAAGACGACAACGACTTGCTGACCGAGCTCGTCCGAAAAAATAAATATACCAGAAACCAAAAAATATTTGAGAAGCAACAAAATGCAGCAGGTGTATTTGTTTTCTTCTTTTTCTTCCTTGAGTAACTTTGAATGTGAACCACGTATTAGACGACAAGGTTTTTGTTACTACCGTTCGATAGGTCTTGAAAACCACATGGCTATGGATAAGAACCGTTCGATTAAGACTTATACATTTCAATTTGGCTTGCGTTTTGGAACGTAAACGAAATTCGCGCGATTCGTCCAAGGGTTGCCTATACATGGGAATTGATATTGACAGTGACTGTTTTGGTTGCGGACAGTCACTTACTTCATTTTGTCAAAAAACGTAAGTTTGAAATACACACAGGTACAAATAAAGCACCGTTGAGTACAAATTTTACGGTCAATCGGTTGAACAACCTTGACTTTGAAAATATTTTTCAACCGCTTAAAATTATGCCGCGCTTGCGAACGTCGACCGTCATAATAAATTTAGCAATTCACACGGCCGGCGAACGTTTACGGTAACAAAACTGCGGCAACCACATGTAAATAAAAAGTGTTGCAGACAGTCACTTTTTGTCGTTAAAAAAAAGCGGGTACGGTCGGGTAAGCAGAAAACGAACAAATATGAAGGTTTTGTAGTGTCCATATTATCCAACATTTTTGTACTTTCTACTCTTGGTATCGTGGAAGGTACGAGGGAGATGTACCATTAATTTTGTACTTATTCGGGTACGGGCAGGTACGGGTAGTCGCTAGAAATCGAGTTTCGGTTAACTTTTATTTTCGTAAACGCTTATCGGGTAACGGTTAACAATTTAGGAGCGTGGCATAACCCAAAGGTCGCAAACGGTTAACCGAAACCGTAACCGACCGCCCGCGTCGGATCCGGAATGGATTCGGGTGCCGAATGTTGGGTGCCGGTCGGATTCGGGCGGGTGATTCACAAAAATAAAAAATTCGGCTATGGTCGGGTAAGCAAAAAACAAACAGAATTGAAGGTTTTGTACTGTCCATACTATCCAACATTTTGTACTTAATACTCTTGGTATCGTGGAAGGTGTGAGGGAGATGTACCGCTAAATTTGTACTTATTCGGGTACGGGCGGGTACGAGTAATAGCTAGAAATCGAGTTTTGGTTAACTTTTGTTTTCATAAACGCGTATCGGGTGACGGGCAACAATCTAGGAGAGTGATATAACCCGGTCGGGTATTGGGTGTTCAAGAAAAAAAAAATGTCGGTTTCGGGTATCTAAAATTTTGACTTTTGCGACCTCTGCTAAATGGCAAATTCATTTGATATCCGGGTACGCGTAAAACGATTCCGCTGCCAACAAAATACCCGGCCGATTCCAAAGGGTTGCCAGCCAACAGAGCAAAACGTACCATCAAGTAGCGACCAGTTACAGTCTTCCGCGAGGGAAAAGGGCGACGTGGCGTATCCCATGAAACAGTCGTATTTACGTAGACATTAAACCCGTACAATAACCCCTCCCAAGAAAGAAGGCAAGATAAATTGAAAAGCAGGATGGTAAACCATTTGAGTCCGAGGGTACAAAAGGGGTGGCAAGGCCTTAACTGAAAAACTACAAGCAGGGAGGAATAGTTAGAACAGGACGACAAACAGAGAACACGAGAAAGGAAACCTAAGAGAAAAAGGAACGAGTGATACGGTAACACATTTCCTAATTTTTCGGTCTTATACTTGTAAGGTACACCGTGTATCGCTATTAGTGTTAATAATTTGTTCGCCACTTAAAACATTTTTTTCTCCGTACACAATTGTCGGATTTTCAATTTGAAACCTTTAATCGGAAGCTGAGAATATTACCTTTCAATCGCAACCATCAAATCCAAAATCCGACTTGTGTGTACGGAAAAAACATGTTTTAAGAGACGAAAAAAACATTAACACTAATAACGATTCACGGTGTATTAAATGGCTTTTATTGCACAACTTGCAATGGACTAACCATCTTGGTACAAACATAGTAAAACAAAGGAATAAACTACACCGCTAATGGTTAATAGTGTTAAAGCTTTTTTCGCCAGTTAAAACATCTTTTCTTTGTGCACGCTTCTCCGATTTTCGATGGGATACTGCTAATCGGAAGCGGAGAATCTTACCTTTCAATCGCAAGGGTCAGATTAACAAATGAGAATTGTGCAAGGAGAAAATATGTTTTGAGTTGGAAAAAAAAAATAACACTAATAACGATATACGGTGTACCATCTCCATAAAAAGGTCGTTGAAGGTGAAGAAAATTCTTCAAAAAAATGTCTTGGATATGTCTTTTAAAAACATTAACGATAGGAAAAAAAAGTTTGGTTTAAGTACAAACATAATAGTGGACTGTGATCCACATGTGTTGGTGATGTTGTTGACCAAAATAATTATTGTTTTTCCGTTTGAAGACAGCTAATTGATTAGCAAAGATTTAACCTTTTCCATTCCAACGATATGACAGGTGTGCACGGAGAAAAAGTTGATGAAAGTGGCAAAAAAGCATTGACGTTAATAATGATACACGGTGTAGACTGTAATATTGTGTGTTGGAACTCCGCAAGTTCCATTGAGGAGCAAAGTGCACTGCTCATCATTTAACAATGTTCATTTTTGTTACCAAAAATCAATAAAATAACGTTATTTAAAAAAAACTTTATTAAGAAAATACAATGGTTAACCATCGTAAGTAACAGGACAACTAGCCGACACATTGATTCGGTATTATTGTTACTAATCCCGTCCCAATATTATTGAATCTAGTACACTAACAATGATAAATTGTGTGATACTGAACAACAATATCATAAGAAATAAACACAATAGTCACAAACATCATGGTCACAACATTTATTGTGAAATAAACAAAAAAAATACGTGATAATAGAGACAAAATTCACAAACAATCACTAAACAAGAGAGAAAATTTGAGAGAAGCTATCGGAAAGGGATATACACCATAGATGTCCCCGTGCGCATAATACGCACGAAACGAACGCGCGAATACTACGCACGATACGCATTTAACGATGATGAAAATGTAATAAAATGCATACCAGACTACGTACCCGTACTTTCGGAACATTTGCGTACTGTCTTCGTACATTTCAATACTTTTAGGGTTATTACGGGGGG
>JBBHKE010003586.1:0-21037 GCA_037447655.1 Zygnema cylindricum | reverse complement strand
CCCTCTTCCCTCCTTCCCCTCCCCCTCCTCTCCCCTCCCCTTCCCGCTCCTCCTTCCCTCCTCTCCGCCTCTCTTTTCCTCTCTCTCTTCCCCTCTCTCACTCTGATCTTTTTTCGAACGGTGTGTAAGACTAAAGAAAATGGTTATGCAACTTCTGTATATAAAAGTCCCCCCTTTCTCTCCACATAACCTAAGTAGTTTCAATAATATTAGTATATGAGTTGGGTTAAATAAAAAAGAAACACACTCAAATTAGAGTTATCAATTCTTATTTCAGTGAATAGTGTATTTTGGGCTTCATTTGCATCATGGATTAGTCAAATTTGGAGAAAAAAATAGAAGATATTACATACAATAAATTTGATACATTTGTGCACACAAACGTTTTCTTGTGAAGTAAGGTTTCAGGTTAAAAACTGGAGAGGTGATTGGAAAAAATACATGTAAAAAAAAATCATGCATAAAAAATGGTACATTTATGCATGTTCTATTTTTCCCATGAAGTAAGTTTTAAGGTTAAAAATCGATTATAATAGAAAGAAATGCATTTAAAAAATATACATACAAGAAAAATGACATATTGATGCATGAACCATCTTTTTGTAGAGCAAAATTTTAGGTTGAAAATTGGACAAATAGTTGAACATGTCTAGCAAATGTAACAGGTTAATGAATCTTGAAAGTATTCAATCATACACAGAAAAATGTGTGAAAATAAGAATTGATAGCCATGTATATTTGATTTGTAACGAGTAATCGATTACTAGAACGATTATCCTTTGTAGTTGATGACCAAGCAAAATTAATCTTGTCTTCTATCAATGCGAAGTTTATGAACAAATCTGGCAAGGCTAGAAGATGTATTCAAATCAGCTGAAATTATTTCCAGATGATGCGTGATGTGACACATTTTGGAGTAAAAGTTAGTTTAAACTTAGTTCAAATTTCGTTCAAGCTTCGTTCAAACTTTGTTCAAACTTAATTACAACATAGGTCGAGTTCAGGGGAGATAAAGACAGCTTTTACTTGAGATTTCGGATTTGGGAAGGCAAAATTTTAAAGCTAGCCATGTTTCAAAATGTTGGTGTAAAGCTGAAAGGTCTACAATTTAGTCCGAGTTACGGGAGATATGCTTGGTTTGACGCTTTAAAACTTGAGACCTCTGATTCGGGAAGGCAGAATTTTAGATAAATCCTAAAGTTTTGTACGGTTTTTAATTGTTTCAATAATTTGGTGTGTTCACAAGAATCTGTGGACTCACTTGACATTATTTGTATGCCATTTATTTCATACATTGCTCATCGCTATTAGTAGGGGCGTGAAATGTTTATATCATGCTTGTGTAATGTCTAGATAATGATTGTTTAGTGTTACCCGACTTTTACCCGATTTCTACCAAATATCGGGCAACATTACGCAAACATCATAAAACACTATATAAACAAATAATATAATATGAACACTATATAAACAAAAAACATTATATAAACATTATATGGCATTATATAAACATTGCTAACTTGCCGCCCATTGTTGAGACTAATTCATTTAGTATTGCCATATAGAGTACATATCTGCTCGTCCAAGCAAAAGATGCTACGTGATCGTAATTTTTTTTTTCATAATTTTTTTTTTGCTGGTTATTAGAGGATGGTGCTGTCACTCCCGCTCCCCCTCTTTCTCTCCCTCTCTTCTCTCTCTCCCTTCCCCTCCTCTAACTCTCTCTCTCTTTTACTCTTTTTCTTGTCGATCTGCCTCTCTTTCTGTTTTCCTCCGCCCCTCCCTCTCCCTCTTCTCTCTTTATTAAAGGATGGCTTTATCATTCCTGTTCCCCCACAATATCTCCTTCTATTTTTATGTTTCCCTCCCTCGCTCCCTCTCCCTCTTTCTCTCTTTATTAAGGATGACTTTCACTCCCGCTTTCCTCCTCACTCTCCCTCTTATTCTCTTTTTGGGAGGGATGACATTGTCACTCCCGCTCCCCTCTCTCTTCCTCTCTTTTTCTCTCTTTCTCCCTCTCTCTCTCTCTCTCCCCCACTCTCTCCTTTCTCACTGGCTTTTTGTCACTCGCGCCCCCCCTCTCTATTTCCCTCTCTTTAGCTCTCTCCCCCCCCCTCTCTCTCTCCCTTTTTCTCTCTCTATTAAAGGATGGCTTTGTCATTCTCCCGCCTCCCCTCTCTCTTTCCCTCTGTTTTTATCACTCCTGCTCCGCTCTCCCTCTCCCTCTCTCTCCCTCTTTCTCTCTTTATCAGAAAGATGGCGTTGTCTCTCTCCTGCCCCCTCTCCCTTATCCTTTCTTTTCTCTCTCTCCCTCGGCCTCTCCCTCTCTCTTTCTCTTATTAGAGGATGGCTTTGTCAACTCTTTACTTTTATCACAAATCTTTTTGTGGTTTTTCCCTTCCCCTAATAATGCACGCAACTTTAAAGTGAGGCTGCTTTATACGTAAACTACACCACTGAAAGCCATTAGTGTTAGTGAATTATTTAGTGTTAGTTCTATTACAATTAACTACACTAAATTATCTTTGGCAACTTGGTTTATTCTGGTCACTTACATAAATATTGTTATTAACACTAATTTATGACTTCGGGTAAAAAAAAACGGCTCACTCAAATTAGAGTAATAACTCTAATACTGATGGGCGGTGTACACCATCTATTGCTATTAGAGTTAGTGAATCATTAGCGTTAACACTTTATTGGAAACAACTACTCTAAATTATGTATTGTCACGAAGCTCATTTTGGGCCACTTAATTAAGTGTCATTAACAAAATCTATGATTTCGGGTCGAAAACAAACGCTCACTCGAAATTAGAGTAGTCGACTCTAATGGCGCCTGGCAGTGTAGAGAAGCATTTATTCTTGCAGACGCTAAATAGTTAATAAATTAAAGAATAGTAATTACTGTAAAATTGACTGCAACATTACCTATTTCAATGTTAATTGTGGGAAAAAGAGTTATCCATTATTTACCTACCACAGACAACTATGCTCAGAATTTTTTTATTTTGCTAATGGCGCTTCCTATCGGATCATTTTTATCATTTAAAGGCCTTACTTATTGATAACAATAACCTCTATTAAATTCTCCTTCTCCACCATAGTATCTTCAGTTGCTGGAATGTTGTTCACATTGATTGTTGAAATTACACTTAAGGATTTTCTCAAATCTTCTTGGAGTATATGGAACCTGCAATAACTCTCAAAAACCCTAAAACATTTACAACGTCTAAAACGTCTCAACTTTTGCACTGAATTTTGGCAGCATGTATGATCTCCTTGACAGCAACCCCCCTCTTTGCCACGCTATTTATGAGGATCCCCGTACAGTCATACCACTAATGGATGATGCCATTGTGTATGCTCAGGTACAAAAAAAATCTCAAAACCCTAACCCTGAAAAACAGCAATCTCCTCTTGGTGGAATCCAGATTTAGTTTGGTGGAGTTCACGTTCCTAATGCTTTTAATTCGTGTTTAGAGTAATGCGTGAAATGAAGCTAAGTCGAGAGCTTTATTCTTCTCCTTTTTTGTTTTAGTGGGAAAAGGTTTGTTGTATAAATTGTCAGTTGAGATAGTCATATATTGAGACAAGTTTCCGTAAGGTTTATAACATGGAAGGACTTTGGCAAGACGACCTGGATGCTGGGTTTGCTTGAATTATTACGAAAACAAATGACATTTTCTGAACAAAAGTTTAAAATCTGTACCATTAAACAAATAAACACTTTGTTTTTAGTTCGATATTTTTGTTCAAACATACTGTACATATTATTGGCAGATTTCTATCCTTGATCTAAAGACCTGTAAACGTGAGGTAAACGGTAAACGCAGGATACGTGAACATATTACGAACATTCATGTTTTTGCAAACATATTCATTTATCGTTAATTTTACCTGATCCTTGACAGTCACGTTGATCTTGACTTGGGCTGTACTTTGTGCCTCTTTTTTCATCTCTATTCCTTTAATTTGTCTCCTTTCAATGCCAGGAAAAAATGGCCAAATTCATGGGCACACAGTATTCTGAGAACATTCTTATCAAACGACGAGTTCATGCTCGACTTCTTGTCCATGGCTCCGGAATGGACTGTCCGGAGATGCAACCTTCTATTGGAGACTTAAGAGTCGGGGACGAGGGAAGGCTTATTACCATTAGAGGCACGGTTATTCGTGCCGGGACTGTTCAAATGCTGGAAGGCATGCGATGGTTTGAGTGTTCGAAATGTAAACACAAGTGAGAATCACACATGCCAACATTCCAAGTGATTCAAACGCCGTCTAATGTTATTTCGTCTTTGGAGTAATGGCTAGAAGTTCAGCTTGGAAATTGTATTTGTATTGATGCCTCCCTCTTACCTCCCTCTTACCTCGGTTCTAGCTCCCTTACTTCTCTCATGCCTCTTTCTTACCTCTCTCTTACCACTTCTCTTACCTCTCCCTTACCTCCCTTACCCTTGTATAGTCAAGCGGTCTCTCTCTCTCTCTCTCTCTCTCTTTCTCTCTCTCTCTCGCGGTTTAAAATCCTCCAGTCAACCTATGGCAATGACTTGAAGTAAATTCTAACACGAAGCTATGCTGTAATCTCATCAACGGCATTTTTTCTGTAATGAATGTTGGAATTAGTCAAAAAATCATGTATTCCTTAACAGAAAATGTTATGGTTCGTTCATTTCTTTCTCCTGAAGTTTCTTTTGTTTTTTTATATGTTGTAAATTCTCTATCTTTCTTTGCAAGGTTGAGGAGGCATGCTTTTGATGCATTAAGGACTGATTGGGGACTAATTGAGGACCCTGTCATAAATCTATTGAGTGAGAATCACATCACTATGCATGGTCAAGTTGCGTATGGAATTATTCATGTTTTATGAAGGCCATTATTCTTTCAAGCTTTATGAAGGTTGTTAGTCATTCATGCTTTATTGAGGTAGTTAGTCATTCATGTTTTATTAAGGTTGGTAGTCTTTCACGTTTTATTAAGGTTGTTAGTCTTTCATGTTTTATTAAGGTTGTTGGTCTTTCATGCTTTTTTAAGGTTGTTAGTCATTTATGTTTTATTAAGGTTATCAATCATTTATGTCTTATTTAGGTTGGTAGTCATTCATGTTTTATTAAGATTGTCAGTCTTTCATGTTTTATTAAGGCTTTTCGTCTTCCATGTGTTTATTAAGGTTGTTAGTCTGTCATGTTTTATTTAGGTTGGTAGTCATTCATGTTTTATTAAGATTGTCCGTCTTTCATGCTTTATAAGGTTGTTAATCATTCATGCTTTACTGCGATTGAGGTTGTTAGCCAATCGAGAGCAATATCAGCGGTGGAGCTTATTTTCAGCTTTTAGTCTTCAATGGGAATCTCTTTGATTTCTTTCTAGACTTCTTATCATATGCTATTTATGGATCTATAGAAGATGCGTGCTGCTGCATGTACTTGAGATGTGTGTCTAGATACCATTGACATAATGGTATTATTCAGTGTTAAAAAAAGAAACAAAAGAACTAAAAAACACAACAGAAGTTGATAATTTTTTTTCTTGTTTGTATCTTTTGTCTTGTTTACATATATATATATTTTTTGTTTTGAAAACATCCATGGAGCAGGTTTAAGGTGTGCCCCCAAGTGGAGTCGAGGATGGCAGTCGAGCCTCCTTCTCACTGTCCTTCCGAGGTATTGTCTGAAACCATTTCAAAAACCTGTTTTGTGACATTGATGATGTTTTTTTTTTTTTCAGTCGTTGTTGTTTAGATTTCTCCGTATCACCATAAGATGCACTTTTATGAACAAAAAATAATTGGGGTTCAGTCGGGTCAGAATTTTTCTTTTTTGTTATTGGACTTCAGTTCGAATTACTAGAAAATACAAGCCCAAAAGTTGAATCTATTGGAGAGTTGAACACCTAAATTTTATCTGCACCAGAAAGGAATAGGTCTCTACACAGGTGGACGTTTCACTTATTGCTATTTCTTTAAAACTTTAAATGTATGGTACTGTAGTTTTCTTCTCATAATAATTTTAACAGCTAGTTTAAATTAAGTAAATACCGGTAAAGGAGAAGAAAAGAAAAGAAAAGAAAAGAAAAAAAACGAAGGAAAAGAAAAGTAAAGAAAAGGAAAGAAAAGAAAAGAAAAGTTCAACTTACTGATTGCAAAGTAATAAATATTGAACAGGCTCTGCATTTGAGGGGGTGGATATTACGGTAATTTGACAAAAGGTATAGCCACATATAATTTTGGGGTTTTATCAGGGGTTTTGTTAGAGTTTTGTTGAGGGTTTTTGGATTTTTCTTGAGGGTTTTTGGATTTTTCTTGAGGGTTTCTTTGGGTGTTAAAGTTTTTGAGGGCCTTTTTAGGCTTTCTGAGAAGTGCATAAAAAATGCTCGTGGAGGGAGGGGGAGGACGAGAGGGAGGGAGAGGGGAAGGGAGAAGGAGAACATTTCCTGATTAATGGTCCTGCCTCAATGGTTGTGCAGAAATCTCCTCCTTGTCCTGGTCTCAATTTCAAGTGTTTGGAAGGTTCTGTGGTTTGTTGCGACTATCAGGAGCTGAAGGTTCAGGAGCCTTTACAGATGCTGGTAGTGGGAGCAGTGCCCAGGAGCATATCCGTTATTTTGGATGACGACCTCGTCGATTCAGTGCAACCGGGAGGTGAGAGTCACTCTTATCCATTCCAATTCAATTCAATCCATACCAATTCAATTTAGTTTAATCCAATTCAATTCAATTCAATCCAATCCAAGTTTAAGTCTAGTTCCAGGTCCAGGTCCAGGTCCAAGTAAGTTTTTGTGCATTCAAGTAAGTCCAAGTAAGTACAATTACGTCCAATTAAGTCAAACACTTAAATCCAAGTACAATGAAGTCCAAGTAAGTCAGTTAAGTCCAATTAAGTCCAAGTAAGTGCAAGTAAGTACAAGGAAGTCCAATTAAGTCCAAGTGAGTACAAGTAAGTACAAGTCCAATTAAGTCCAATTAAGTTCAAGTAAGTACAAGTAAGTTCAAGTAAGTCCATGTTTGTCCGTGGAAGTTCATTCCATATCCAAATCCAGATCCAGTTGAATTGAAAATCTTGTGAATGTTTTGAAAGCGTAGGCTCTTCTGTGAGAGTACTGGATAGCTCATCAGTTTCAGGTTTTGCTACCTTAATACAAACAAGCCATAATTTTTAACCTTTTGATGCTTCTCCCTCTCTCTCCGCGGCTCTTAACTAAAAAAGTCCCCATTAATGCAAGCTGTTCTAATGTTGTCAATTCCACTGTTTCTGGGTTTGCTTGCATCCTTTTTTAACTTAATGCCATTCTCTCTGTTCCCTCCTTTTCTTCTCTCTTTGGTGTATTTTCTCCCAACAATTATGGAAACATGACATAAGACTTCCCCACAATGTATCTCCCTGTGCCTTTTGTTGTTTGGTTTTGTGCTTTCGACTTCATTGACTGCGTCCTCTCCTTACTTTTGTTCCACATATTGCCATACTTTTTAATATTGCAAAAAGTTTCATTGGGTCACGTAGATGATGTGATGATCACTGGAGTTTTGGCGACAAGATGGAAAAATCCACACCCAGATTCTCGTTGCGATTTGGAGCATATTTTTCAAGCAAACAATATCTGGTACTCTTTTTTTTGCCAAATCCACGCAATACTAAAAAATAACTTTAGCTTCAGAATCCCTAGCTCTTAACAGTATCCTTCGCAAAAAGTCGAAACCATTCTGATATATCATGTAAATGTTAAAGAAAACCATTTTTTTTTCTTCTATGTGAAATTAATGTAAGTGGAGCGTGCTTATGGATCCTCATTCAGAAAATGAATTACAGAAAGGGCTAAAAGGCTATAAGTGTTGTCAATAAAAACCTGATTTCTGATTCACGGTAGTGATTCTTTATTTGCACATATACGCCAACCAAGGGTACTAAAGGTTTTTCTTGCATTAGGATGTAATGTCAATGTTTATTTCCTTATGGTTAATCCATAACGTTTCTTACCAAGTCTATCATTTAGAAGTACAGGATTATTGATTATTGCTTGTTGTTGACTTTCTGTTGACAATACTAGTATTGTTGTTTATGATTTTCTATCAACAAAGCTAGGATGGAAAAGGAATTGAAAGTCAACTCGACAAAGGGAATTCCTCTTTACTCACTGTTACTAGTGGCTTTGAAGAATTGAAAAATTGTGTTTTAATTTTGATTTCTTCTCAACCAGATACTCTTGTGATAGCATTAACAGTCCTCGACCATCGCATTCTGTAGTTTTTGTTATGAAAAAGAGTATATAAATGCTAAGTTTTGAGTGTTGAATGGAGGAATAGGAACCGGGCGAGAAGAAAAGGAGCGCTTACCTTGACTCCTGAAGTAATTAACCTGTTTGAGGGCTACTGGGAAGAGCATGTAGATGATCCACTAAGAGGTATGCATCCCATCTCTCCGGAATTCCTCGTTTTTTTATTTTTTAAATCTTGTTTTAATCGGTTTTCTTCAAAATGATGGATAGGTCTGATATTCATGCAATACGTACTTCAGTGTACGTACTTCTGTTCCAGTGTGGTGGTTCTATCCAAATATAAAAAAAGGCCAAATACCAAAATAGCGATTTGTAAATTTTCATACATTATTGGGTTTTCTATTTGTGGCGAAGTTCCTACTAGTGATCATTGTAAACCGAAGACGCCTTATTTGTTAAGTCGGTGACGAGTAGGGATAACAAGAATTTCCAGAACAAATTCGAGAATTTTGTGGCTTCAAATTAACCGAGCCTGTTGTCAATAGATTGTAATGCATTTTATTTTATGAATCTAAAAATGTAAGTCTTGCACAGTTGATTAGTCCAGTGTTCTTTTTGGTGTGGAAATCCTGATCTGCACTATTCAGCTTTTCTTCTTTTCTTCTTTCCTTCCTTCCTCCTTACTTTCGGTCCTTATAAATAACCGAGGTTTTCAATGTTACATCGATTGTATTTTGAACCGCTTTAAGATCAAACTATAAATATTAATAATTATCTGCTGTCAGGAGCTTATTGGTTCAATTTGATGACTTTTTTCACCAAAGGTCGAAATGGAATATTGGAACGCATATGTCCCCAAGTTCACGGTCTCTTCCCAGTGAAGCTTGCAGGCAAGTTTTTACTCCCATTGCAGTCATAAGGTACAATAATTAGAAATTTAACGTTTACCTCGACGGTTTTTCAGGCATCGATAAGTAGGTGAAGCCTACTGCAGTCATAGGGTGTATAATTACATATTTAAGTTATACTACATCGGTTTTTTAGGCTTTGATATCCCATAGACTGTTAAATGTTCAGGCTTTACTAGAAGTATTCTGTATTAAGACAACTAGTAACATTTAGAATACCGAAATCTAGAATTACAGACTGTTTTAGTATCTAGGATTTCGGTAATTCAGTCTGCCAGTCTGTCTTGTCAGATGCCAGTCTGTCTTGTCAGATCTGTCTTGTCAGATCTGTAGATCTGTTTTCTGTCCTGTCAGATCTGTTTTCTCTGCGTACTTGAAGTATAGTCAGAATGGAATCCGGTCAGAGATCTGTTTTATAAATCTTGACCGGATCCTTTAACTGAAGGGTCAAGTGACTCTTCGAGTTAGTTCCTTCAGTTCCTGAGAGGTCACTCTCAGAAGTTTTCCTTTTCCTATTTAAATCTTGTTCTGTCTTATTGTTTTCAATCAATTTTAAAAACTTATAATTCAGGCTATCTTCTATCTTCCACTCTATTTCTGTCGCCATGACTTCTAATCTAATATAGACTTGCTGCAAAGGCGTTAAGAAGTTTGTCCTAAAAAAAAAAAAAAAAGAAATTTTGTGTTGAGAAATTTGTCTTCTAGCCGAACGGTGTAGGCATTATTGAAGACTGATGTTTGGGGTTGGAATGTCCATTGACTTAAAAAATAAAAATAAGAGGCATCTTTGTTTTTAGACTTTTTGCTTCATTGTTCAAACCTTTCACATGTAACGTCAACCTAACTTTTCAGCAATATAACTGACAACTTCAGATTTGTGCTGTTCTCTTTCTTTGTCTCAGTAGTTTAAAAACGTTTGTGGTCGTCTTTTGTATTCCAGTTGCTCTTGCATTGATTGGGGGAGTGGAACGTCTGAATGACTCCGGAAGTCGAGTTCGAGGAGAGAGTCATCTTCTCCTTGTTGGAGATCCTGGTCAGTAGAGAATCTTTGGATACTTTTTCCATGCCTTGTAGTGACAATTCTTGGATGACTCAAAATAGTATTCATGTCAAGGTCCCAACATTAGTTAAAAGTCTTACGTCCCGTGACTTTTCTTGATCTTAATATTATAGCAGTTGTGACTTATTCACGATTCATGTCAACTTTTGACTTTGTTTCCGTGCTCTCTAAATGTGAAACTGAAGGTACTGGAAAGTCCCAGTTTCTCAAATTTGCAGCAAAACTAAGTGAGAGAGCTGTCCTTACCACTGGCCTTGGAAGCACTACGGCTGGTCTCACTGTCACCGCTCTTAAGCAAGATGGTACTTTCTTTCTTCTCCCTTCTTGCTTTTTTTCCTCCTCTCTCCATCCAAGGATGGCAAAATTGACTTTATATGTCCGCTCTCGTCAAATGACTCCTTTTAGTCACTATACTTTTGATTGGTCTCGCTGTTATCGCTCTTAAGCAAGGTGGTAATTTCTTTCTTCTCCCTTCTTGCCTCTCGTCCTTCTCTCTCCATACAAGGATTGCAATGTTGACTCTATATTTTGCTCTCGTCAAATGGCTCCCTTTGATCAGTATACTTTTGAGAAGATGATACTTTCCCTTCTTGCTTCTTTTCCTCCTCTCTCCATCCAAGGATTGCAACACTAACTTTGTTTTTCGCTCTCGTTAAATGACTCCTTTTAATTAATATGACTTTTGACTTTTGACTTTTTTTGGTGGGGGAGAAATCACTAGGGCAGTGGATGCTGGAAGCTGGAGCACTCGTTTTGGCGGACGGTGGCCTTTGCTGTATTGATGAGTTTGGAAGGTGGGTCTTTCTTTTCTGTATTTCTTATCCTCGTACTCCTTCCTCTTTGTTTCACTTCTCCTTCTCTATCTTCTTTTACCTTCTTCTTCTTTTTCCTTCTTCTTTTCCCTTCTTCTTTTTTGCCTTCTTCTTATTTTCCGTTCTTCCTTCTTTTTTCTGTATATATTCCTTCCTCCTTATTCTTCTCCTTCTCCTTTTCCTCCTTTTTCTTTTAAGAACATAATGCAAAATGGTTTTTTTAAATTGCTGGTGCAATTTCGATGGCTGGTCATACGACAAAAGGTTTTAGACGACAAAAGAATGTCAGAACTGACGATTTTTCTTTTTCAATTGACATCTCAAGCACAGTCAAAAGCCACGCTATTTTGAAACTACACCGTGAATTGCTATTATCGTTAAGAAATATTTAGCCTAAGGTTTATTTTACTGTAAATAATGAAAATTTGAGCTCGAGCCATGTGGACGATTTGTAACCACTTATCAAATTAGTATCAAGAAAAAGACAACTAGTGTTATTAGTGGTATTTTATTTTCTGGGTGCCAGAAAAAATTGGCACCAAATTCGTGTTATTACGCTAATAGCGATTCAGTGTAGCTAATAAACAGCTAAACTAACTTCTTTCCCAATGTTATGAGATAATTAAGGAAGAGGACAGGCAAAATCTGGTTTGGGCAATAGGCAAACCATTTGCTTTTTAAATACCTGATAATTAAACCAGGAAAAGGAAGCAGGGTGGGATTTTAAGCTGCACTGTGTACCACGGCCCGTAAAATAATGTGCTTGAGAAGTATTCAGGAACAACTTCATGAATTTTATCCGACATATTTTACACCAAATCACACCAGACGACTTTCACTAACATACACGATTTTAATTGGAGAATCATGATTATTTTCTACCTTCACTTGCCATTGAGTTTTTTTCTTTTTTCTGCGTTTTGTTGCTAAAGTAAGAGACGAAACTCAAGGAAAACATGTTTTTTTTTTTTGGGCAGCATTCGTCCAGCCGATAAGGGTGCCATATTGGAAGCAATGGAGCAGCAGACAATTAGTGTGGCAAAGGTAAGGACCTTCAAAGACATAAAGTTAACGAATAACACACATTGTTTTATTGATCGAGTTTAAGCGATTGATACCAGCATAACTTTAACCTCCTATCGACAGAAAAATACTATGAGTTACTCAATTTGTCCAAAATGGGCTGCATTTCATGTACAAACAGAAGTTATCTTGTGTGTATCTTAAACTATACTCGTAGACATAACGAGCACTGTCGATTAGAAGATTTTTACATGTGAATTACATTCTGCATTGCCATTTGACTACATCTGACCTTTCTTTTAAAACAAGGTATAGCTGATTTTTTAGCTGATTTTTTTAGCAATGATTTTGTTAACTTTCTCCTTTTTATCTGGTTTGCAGGCTGGCCTTGTAACAACATTAAACACGAGAGCAACAGTCTTCGCTGTTACAAATCCTAAGGGTCAATATGATCCTGAACAATGTACTGATTCTAAACCACAGTTAAAGGCTGTTTTTCCTTCAATGTTCAACTGCAAGATTCCTTGTCATTAATGTCAAAACCAATTGGCCACACTAAGTCGTATTTCTCATAACATATTTTTCTGATACGCTGGTCATGGAGATAAGCAGATTATATTCTGGTCTCAATAGCACTTCAAATTCTTCATAAAAATACAAGAAAATAAATTCTAATACGAATACGAATACGGATTACGGTACTTCATTCCTCCAAAACATCAAAATACATCACAATCAACTATAACAGGTGATGCGTGCTGTACTGTATGACGGAGGAGGCGAAGGTCCCTCTTTTTCCCCTCTTCTAATAAAAACTGTCCAGATTCTGTCAGTGGAAATCAATGTTTAAGGCCTTTCCTTTTATACGAACAGTCACCGCTCATCATAGTCTTAGGTGGGGAAACCAGTAATCTGTTTTTAGGTTAAAACTGCAAGGTTTCCGTACCTTTTTAAGTCATCAAGGATCCACATATCCTTCAGGTTGTAATTGAACAATTCTTCTTCAAGTTTGCTATTCAAGACTGCTCTCTTGACATTCATTTGATGTATCTTTAAATCCACAATCCCTGAGATTGACAGTAATAATTGTATCGAGTTATTGTAATTCATAGTTAGGCCACAGCTAGTTCTGTGCCAAGTATTACAAACAAGTAAAGAGTCTTTCATGTTAGCGTTTAGTTTTTGTTTTTTTCCTTTTTCCTTCTGCCTTCCTTGTGCCTTTCCCATTTTTTCTGTCCTTTGTATTCCTTCTGCTTCCTTAGTCAACTTATATCCTGAACCCATGTGGTCCTCCCTGTTTGTACTTTAAACTAATAATAAGATAACTAATATATGAGAATATGTTAAGATAAACATGCAAATTTTGCACTTAATACTCCGATGACTCTTATTTTACATTCCAGTTCTCACCTAAAAATATGCCCCCTCTCCTTTCTCTTAATGTGGACTCTCTTGTTATATCTTGAAAACGGGTTCTCCCATTTTACTTAAAATACACTTTCCTGTTTAACTTTGTTATACACTCTCCTATTTTACCCTATACACCGGGCTCCTATACACTTGAAATTCACTGTCTCCTGTTTTACCTTAACATCAGCTCCCTTGGTTCACCCTAAAAGTATCCTCTCTCGGTTCACTTCAATATGGGCTCTGCTATTCTTCCTATTCTTACTCCTTTTGTTATTCTTACTCCTTTTCTTATTCTTAATGCAGCTCTGGCAGTGAACACTTCAATTTCTGCACCTCTTTTAAGCCGTTTCGATGTTGTTTTGGTAATACGGGATCTACCAAACCCTGAATGGGACCGTTCTGTTTCTTATCACATTTTGAATGAGGTTAGATTTTACAACCATCCCACCTTTCTGTTTCTTATCACATTTTCAATGAGGTTGGTTTTCACAACAGTCTCACCTTTCTGCTAGCCTTCACTCTGTCAAAATTTCCACATCAAATATTGCACTTCAAATGTGAGGGTAGTCACGGCTACTTGAGCCTTGTCCACATTTTAAGGAAGAATTTTATCATAAGGTCCAGTACTGATGTCAAACAAAAGTAGTATTTTAGAGCTTCCAAAACTTGACAAGCTATTGTTAGAAGATAACTCTTTATGATTATGTGAATGAAAGGCTCTTTTGGTAATACTGTTTTTTTCCACAGCATGCAAAAGGCAACGATGTTGTGGAGGATGAGGACGATCCTTACGCTAAATTTTGGACATTGTTAATGTTACAAAGGTACAACGTGAATCGCTATTAAAGTAAAAAAAATATTAGCATGGGGTTTGTATTAGTGTTATTAATTCTAATTCCGTTGCGAACTGCGTGACTTTTTCCGGAACAATTAAGGAATTAGAAATAAGAAAAAAACAAGAAGTGTTATTGATACTATTTTAGGTTTGAGGGGTAAAATTTTGGAGCACCGATAGTGTGTCATTTACGCTAATAACGATACACTTGTAGATAACTGTGACTTGTACATTTTATTTTCAGTTTCTGATTACCTTTTCTCTTGGTTAAAGATGACCATATTTACTTTAAACATACCCTGCCTTCTTAAAAACAATGATGCAAAACCTATAAAATGTATTTTTATATCTTATTCGAAGAATCGTTGCTGTCACCCTGTGACAAACGTCTTCTAGCAGGGACCCAAATACACTTGAAAGCCTTAATTTCTCCTTTTGCTATGCCGTCATTGTCTACGAGTTGTCGTTTTTTGTAAGGGGTGAAGTCCAATTTTTAGGTTCACAGTTTATCTTAAGCATTTACACTTGTTTTATTTTAAATATATGCATCCCTCACATCTGTTTTTATCATCTTTTTTAATTTCCATTTACCGCATGTACAGCTTTGCAGTTAAATCTGTTCAGTTTTGTTCGATTTTTGTTTCATTTTGTTAAATTTTGCTTCCTTTCAATTCAACTCGTACTTTAGAGATGCTCATTTTGGAGTTTGTCTGCGAATGTTGATTTAGTATCTTCGAGAATATAAAATATTGTCGAGTATCACGATATTTCCCAGTTCGAAAGTTTTTGCAAATAGCTGAAAATGTTACTCTACACCATGAATCATTATTAGAGTAAGGAAATTATCAGCTTGGGTGTTATCTTATTTATTTTTCTTATTTCTGATTATATTAGTGTTATCCATTTTCCAATGATGTGGTCGTTTTTGAACCGTTTAAAGAATTAACGCTAAGAAAAAAAAACAATTAGTATAATGAAATTCATAATGCTATTTTGTAGTCAGAGGCAACAAAAATCGGCACCAAATTAGTGTTATTCACACTAATAACAATTCATGTTGTACTAATAAACTATGATTTGTGTTTTTCCACAAGCAGTTATATCCAATATGTGAAAGAGGCTTTTAAACCAGAACTTGGCAAAAAAGCAGAAACAATTCTCATGCGATATTATCAGTTTCAGAGGCGTTCCATTGGAGAAAATGGAGGTATTTTACAGACCACCTTCCTCCACCTCTTTTTTTTGTTTCTTTCTGCATTTTTACATGAGCCTCAAGTATGATTTTTTTTTCGAAGGAATTGGTAACGGCTCAGTTCTTTTTTAAAAAAGCCGTTAAAAGGGCTGAGTTTCTTGTTCAATGCCCTAGTAATAGGATAACTTTACCCTAAATGGTGAATTGGTTCCAATCCTCTGATTTTTGTATTATAAAGAGTGTTATTAGTATTTTCATTAGTATAGGCTGGATCGAACAGGAGTTGAAAATGATAACTGTTTCCAGCAAAACTGTTTTGCTTAAAGGTACTTCAATTTTTGAAGTGATTGTGTGGCTTTTTTTTGTCGTTTTTTAGATGTACTTTGCCCATCACTATTAGGATTGGTGAATTATTAGCGTTAACACTTTATTAGAATAAACTTCGCAAAATTACGTTTTGCAACGTGGCAATTGTCTTACGTCAATAGTGTTGTTAACATTAATTTATCTTTCTGGGACATAAAAAAACTTACTCGAATTAGAGTGATTAACTTTAATAGCGATGGGCAGTGTAGTTTACCAGTTCACAGTTTAATTTTAATGATTAAATCCGTTAAATTGGTTTTCCATGCAGCAAGGACAACCATTCGAATGCTCGAAAGTCTCATCAGACTCTCTCAAGGTGAGTAATATTCTCCTCTTTTCTTAAAAAAAAAAGAAAAAATAAAAAGTCTCTTGAACTATTTCAACAGTTTGGGTAACAGCCGAAGTTCATTGAGTTCCCAAACATTTTAAAAAGTGGCAAATTGAGGCACCTATCACTGTTTGTCCCATAGACAATTTTTTAATACTCGACTATGAGATATTGAATGATTCTCCCCCTCTGAAATACATTCCGAATACATGTTAAGTCCGTTCGATTTCCTCATCTGAAACAACTATTTTTGAATACATATTAAGTCCACTCTGTTTCCTCATCCGAAACAGCTTTAGCAAATTTTTGAATACATATTTAGTCCATTCTATTTCCTCATCTGAAACTACTTTTACTATACTTTCTGTTTTACAGCCCACGCCCGATTGATGTTTCGAAATAAAGTTGAAGTTATGGACGCCATTGCGGCCATTTTGTGTGTTGAAAGGTCGATGTTTACCGGTTCGACTCTTTTAGACAGTTCGGTTTCGACACTTCATGAAGGATTTGCAGAAGATCCTGGAGCTGAATGTATGCTTCATTTCCTTTTTCCTTAATGGTTTCTTTATGGTTTTTTTTTTTTTTTTCGTTTGTGATTTGATCAGCTTTCGTTTCAGATGTATTTTTATTCTTTTGCTTTCTTGTTTTGTTATCGTTTGTTGGATAATTGGAAGCACTTTCTTTTTTTCTCCACTTTCTTATTTTATCCTTGAACCACGGAATAGTTATTAACAACAGCAAATTTTACAAGGAGACAACATAACGTCACGTCATTCAACCATAAACTATCGTTTTCATATTAATTTCACATTTGCACAAGTTTTTCTTATGTTCTTAGGGTCTTTAGGGTAATTATACGAGCACTATTACTGGAGATACTGGACAGTAACCGTACAGAAAACGTATTAATAGTACACTTTTCTGTACTATTACTATGTTGCCAGTTATAGCGCTCATATTATTACCCTATAAGTGGAATGAATAAATGGTGCAGTATGGAAGTTAAGAGGAATAAATTCTGTAAATTTAGAAAACAAAATGGTTATTTTTTCTTTTTGGGGCTAGAAGTTGAAACAGCTTCCTTAATTCCCCTTTTCAGATATTGAACAAGAACAAGCAATCCTCGGTCAACTGGATTTGTTATCTCTCGACAAAATCTCTGAAACAATGGAGCCATCCAACGGCTCAGATTCACCGACCGCATCTCAACTCCCAAAAACTTTATCTACGATCCCAAGGGTGACTATAAATGCCAGACTGACAAATGAGATCGATGATCCCGAAGAATTTGAGGATTGAACGGAGCTCTCCTCTCTCAATCTCTCTCCCCCCCCCTCTCTCTCTGTCTCTCTTTCTGTCCCTCTCTCTGTCTCTTTCTCTCTGTCTCTCTCTCTGCCTCTCTCTCTCTCTCCCCCCCTCGTTATTTCTCTCTTTCTCTCTCTCTCGCTTTCTCTCTCTCTCTCTTTCTCTCTTTCTCTCTCTTCTCTCCTCTCTCTCTCTCCCTCTCTCGCTCTCTCTCTCTCCCTCTCGCTCTCTCTCTCCTCTCTCTCTCTCTCCCTCTCTTCCCCCCTCTCACTCTCGTCTTTTTTTTAGTTCGTTTATAGGTTTTTTGGCGAGTCCTCAAGGTTCCAAAAAATATATTCACAATACCAAGGGCGACTGGAAATGGGAGACTGACGAATATTAGAGATGATACGGAAGACTCGGAAAATTGAACAAAACTATACCGTTTTTACTTTCCTTTTCTATTTTAATTCGTTTATGAGTTTTCGATATATACAAAGTCTTCGAGGATTGAACGGAACCATCCTATTTCTTTGTTTTTAAGTTCGTATTTTAGGCTTTCGGGAGTCCCTTATGGTATTTTTTCAGGCAGGAATTATGTACCACCAAAGTATTTGTAAATATTGGAGTTGTATGGAAGACTATTTCAAACCAGAAATAGAGACCACGACATATTTCCCTTTCTATGCCTTAGAAGCATATTTAGTTTCATACCTAATCTAATCAGATCGTATCTAGTTGGGTTTTTTTTTTTTTTTTTGAAGTAAGGTACATCATAAATATTTGTCATACATTTGTTATAAACAAAGTTGTTACATTTGTTGTTATATTCGTCAAAAATCTTGTTTGTATTCTCTTAAAAATAATTTTTCACTTGTGAGGGAGCCATCATAATATAGTGTTGAAATTTTGTGTTTTACTTTTGACTTTCTCTAAGGAACCTCGGTTCCATTTTTCAAAATTATAGTAAATACCATATATTAAACCCTAAATAATCGATCGGTACACTGTGTATCCCTATTAGTATCGATGTTTTTTTCGCCGCTAAAATCAACTTTATTCGGTACACATGTCGGATTATCGATCCGAAGGTGGCGATGGAAAGTGAGATCCTCGTCAATGTTTTTTCGCCACTAAAATCAACTTACTTTCGTACTCACGTCCGATTGTTAATCTGACGGTTGCAATGAAAAGTGCGATCCTCGCCTTCCGAGGCGGTTTTCAAACCGGAATCGGACATGTGTGTACGTAGAAAAACTGAATAAAGTACAGTGCAGTTACTGTTGAGCGGGAAATTGTCAAATTGGAAATGGAGAATAAAGTCGGAGGGGAAGGGCGTAGAGTGGAAGTTCGAAATGACGAGTTTTGGAATTTTTGATTGGTGGTCGGTGGTAGGTGGTGCTGCCTCTTTGTCGGAAGAGAGGAGTGGTGGAATTTGGAAATAGCTGTTTCAAGAATCAATTTATTTACGGTACGGTACTGTACCTGCCTTTCGTTATCTTGAAAGGAAGATTTTGATTCTAGAGATAACGATTTCTAGAATTATTGTTTCAGTCGTCGATTCGTCTCATTTGGTGATGTCATCGTGTGGCGCGTGGGATTCGGGATTCCGTAATTTGAGGAAAAGGAAATTGATGCGAGCTTTCGTTTTTACGTCTACATCTACAATGTGACAAACGATAACGCTGTACGGCATGTTTTAACTACACCGTGAATCGCTATTAGTGTTCATGTTTTTTTCGCCTCTTAAAACATCTTTTCTCCGTACACACATGTCGAATTGTGGATCTAACGGTTGCGATTGAAAGGTAAGGTTCCCAGCTTCCGATTGGCGGTCTCAAATTGAAAATCGGACAAGTGTGTACGGAGAAAAGATGTTTTAAGTGGCGAAAAAAACAATAAAGAAAAAAAAGATGTTGAGAAAAAATTATTAACCCTAATTGCGATTCACGGTGTAGATTTGGTCAAGATTCTGAAGAATTCGTAAGCAACCGCCGCCATGTTGACCAACTGCAATCTGCTGTAGCTCCATTCGATTAATAGAGTTAAGCGAATGGTTACCTTTAACATAATTAACCACACTAAATTATGTATTTTGAGGTGCTTGCTGTATGTCATTTACTTAAATAATGTTATGTACACTGAGCTATAATTTTAGGTCAGGAAATACCTGGAATAAGTGAGATCAACTGAAGTTTAATCATGTTTTGTACATGGCGTTTTTTTGGAAATTGAACCTTCTCCATTTTGATAAACTCAAATGACGATCCTGTGGTGTACTGTACCGTACATGGTTTTCTGGATTATTAGCTGTACCTATGACATCTCTAAACCTATGGCGCATCTTGTACGGATTCGGTCTTGCTACGCGATTCTGACCAGATATCGGGGACCGTCGTATGACCCAAGATTGACCGGACCAAGACTAAAAAATGTTAGAGCGGATTTCCATGGTCCATTTAAATTCTGCTTCCCGACCCGACAGGGTCTGCCGTACGACGGTTGGAACTGTTTAAAGTGATCCTCATTCCAAATGGTACCACCGTGAATCGTTATTAGCATCAAGGTTTTTTTCGCCACTTAAAACATCTTTTCTCCGTACACACTTGTCAGATTGTAGATCTGACGGTTGCGATTGAAAGGTAAGATTCTCAGCTTTCGATTGGCGGTCTCAAATTGAAAATCGGACAGGTGTGTACGGAGAAAAGATGTTTTAAGTGGCGAAAAAAATATTAACACTAATAGTGATACACGGCGTACTCTCCAGCAAAGATGAACGCGTCCGTCCTTTTATTTTGGGGCTTCCGTACAGTACCGTACAGACTGTTCAGGACAAAACAAAAATTTGAATGGACCGCCAAAAAAAAAAAACAAAAGAAAACGTCAACGGTCATAAAAAGCTCCCATTCTCTTGGCGTCCTCGTTAATGTTGTCTTTGGAGTTAATATCATTCCTAAAAATAAAAGGAAAAACCATCGTCAATTTAGCATATTAGTGATTGGATGAAAACATAATAGGTCACAAATCCTATTATCCTCACTCAGGTAAAATTGTAAATAAAAAAATGTTAAAATTTTTAAAATTTGAAATGCTGTTGTCTCCTTAAAAAACTATTGCCATAACCTTGTATTTTTTTTAAATCTGATTTTTGACCTAAATTGGTGCGACATAGGAAGTGTTATTTTATGCATTCCACATAAAAAAAAAAATCTTCTTGTTTTTATTCTAATTTTAAGATTTTTGTAGTAACTTATACTAAAAAGTATTGTCATTAGATCTTTTTAAGCTCTATTGCAAAAAGTTTCACGATCTCTTTCTATGTTAACCTAAATATACTTGCTTATCTCAACTTTTCCTCTCTCTCCCTCCCTCTCCCCTTCCCCTTCCCCTCCCTCTCCCCCCGCCCCTCACATTTTCCCTCCCCCCTTCAACCCCCCTTCCCCCTCCCCCTTCCCCCTCTCTTCCCCCCTCATCTCCCTTTCCCCCCCTCTTTCCTTCTTCTCTTCTTCCCTTCATCCCCTATTCCTCTCTTTCTCTCAGCATCTTTTTTACCCCTCTCCCCCTCTCCTGCTCTCCCCCTCTCTCCCTCTCCCTCTCCCTCTCCCT
>JBBHKE010003585.1:81870-260131 GCA_037447655.1 Zygnema cylindricum | reverse complement strand
TTGTAATTTAGTGACATGGCAGATGTTTAGGGTTTTGTAACATCGTGACGTCACGCTCACTTGTGACAACGTCGACGTCACAGATTCAAGGACTTTCGGCCATGGATACCGAATTTCGTTTTCTCTATTTTTTTCGCTCTACTTGCCATAAAATATATACTTGAAGGGTAACCAAAATAATTATTTTTCAAATATCTTTAACTTCATACCAGTTTTGTCGTGCCTCATTCTAAAAAGTGTGAGATAAAAGTGATAGTGTGAGAGGGAGAGGGGAGAGGCGACAACGACCCAAAATTCTACCGAGGACCCATGAATGAAAGTGGAGGTCCGCGACCCCTTCAGTTTTTTTCCGTACATCCTCGTATTTTCCGTACATGCGCGTGACGGGCAAGAAGAAAAATAGCGAGTCCCCCTAAAATTTTCCCGCTCGTGTGTCGCGTGCGTGGGCCGCTTTGCATTTGTTGTTTTGGGCAGTACTTTCGCTGAAATCACCTCGCGAGGATATTTTTGATGAAGTTTTTTGACGGGCTGGAATCTCTTGCCCGAGGGTCGAAAAAAGGAAAACGCCAAAATTTGTTAAGATGACGACAAATATGAAGTACATTCAAAGTATAGACTTGACGTTTGTTGTACTTTTAAAGAATTGATTTTTTTGTACGTCTAAAGTTTTTCCCGTACGAAATTGCGTTTTGTGTGAAAACGACAGATTAAAGTCGATACTTTAACAAATGGGGACGTACCCTTAAAATGTATGTTTTTTTTGAAAATTTTCAAATTTCCTAATTAGCGTAAATCACTGTAATTATTCCTATACGCCAAAAAAACCCGTAGGCTAATAGCGATTGGCGGTGTAGCGTGTCATGATATGAGCCACTTGTCCGTACGAAAAGTAAACGCTTTGCAGACATGATATGTACGAAGCCTTCCAAATCAAACTGTACTGCCACGCAAGCGTTGCGTTTTTACAGACCGAAAATAACCCCGAAGGAACTTAGAACATGCCAAAAAGAAAGCCTCGAGCGCCCAAAAAAAAACAGCAAAGGACAAAATGGACGTCTCACACAAATGATATATTCCTTTCACTTTCAGCGTTCTAAAATTTTGATAAACCAAGGAAAACATTCCCAACCAAAGGCTCTTATTTTATCCCTGTTTTCCTTGACAACCTCCTTCTGTTGTTAATTGCCGCTCACCCCTAAGGTTTCTTTACCCTCACATTTTTCTTGGTTGTCTTTCTTTCTTGACAATTTAATTTTCAATCTACAACTTTTGATGAATGTTTAGATTTTAATGTTAATTGCGTTGCAGTACGAGCTACAAAAATTGTACTAACAGGCTGAAAAGCGTCGTATTTATAAAGATTTAAATTTTTTATAATTTTCAATTCATACTCATTAATTTAATTATAAATATAACCGTTATTTTTTGTAAATTACGATATAATTTTTATAAATTTATAAAGTGAATCTTCTAAATTTTGATTGATATTATTATTAAGCCGTTGTAATGTTATATTTGGTTAATGTACTGATTTTAAATGTAATATCTTTAAAAAATCTAAATCTACAAAAGGGCTAATTTGATACAATTGTGTAAAATCTACATTATTGTAACTTGAGTATATTAGATAAGTTAATTATAACTGAATTTGAAAAACCAATCCATATTAAGAAAAGAGATCATTTGTGACTATCTAAACCTTTATAAATCTATTGTTTAGAATACCATTGGAAAGCCTTTTTTTTTGAGGTATTGTTGAGTCTTTCAGTATGCATGCATAGACCGGCGTTGGGGCTCAAATAATTTGTTGTTCTCGAGGTACCTTGAACTTCCAGATGTATACATAATTTTTCATTTTTAATGACACGACTATTACGCTTCCAAATATTTGCTTCGTAAGATTTTTAACGCATTAATGTTTATTTTATTAGTGGAGTTTGTAAACCTACAACAGAATTAACCTAAAAGAAATTTTACTGAGATCTTATGCTTTATGCTTAAGAATTAACTAAAACATAATATTTTGTCCCTAAAATATTAACAACTATATTTTCAGTTAAAACTCTTAATTTATTTAATGCATTTTTTTAATAGATGGAATATGTATTTTGATCAATAATTGTCATTTTTCCATTATATCACTAAAAGGTTTTATGAAGTCGAAAATGAATCTGCACAAAAACTAGTTCATCTTCCCAAGAATTAGATCGTCTTTTAGACTTTAAATTAAACCATTTAATTCAAGGAAATTTATGATTATAATTCACACACACCCTATCCCTCATAACACACCCACTCCCTTTTTTTGCCATTAACTCTTTGTACAAGCATGTTGTAAACAAACAAGGAGATACACGAAAATGGACGACATCAACCTTTTTGATGTCAATCAAATTTCACAATAAGATACACCTCCAAATACACATGTCACACGAGGAGAACCGGAACGAGATTGTTGGACGAAACATGAAATAAAGATTTTCTTGGTTAGTTGGGTCAAACTCGAGAAAAGCCCAGGGAAGCATTGCACCAAAAATCAATGGCAAAAAATTGCAACTGTTGTCAATCAACCACTAGACAACAAAGGGCGTTCAATTGCTTCATGTAAACAAAAACTAAGGGACGGAAAAAAAAATATAAAGATGCAACGAGGAGAGAGAAAAAAAAAAGGGAAGAACCTCAAAGGACATTCTTTTTCATATTAAACCCTATTCTACAACGTCGCTTTGACATTACAAGGTTGAAAGGTGGACAAAGAGAATTCGGAGCGATTCTAAGCGAGAACAAAAATCAGTTCACGAAAACGAGTGATACCTCAAAATGAGACACCAAATCAGGGGAGGCAAAACTTAAACAAACATAAACCTGGTCCAAAGAAACATAAGCAACGAATTACAAAGGGTGAGATTAACTGCAACAAAGGAAGACAAAATGCAACAGGGGTGCGGGGCAGTCCAATTATGACGGATGAATTAACAAGTGAGAAAAATAAAGAGAGAGTGGATGGAAAAAATGAGGACATTGGTGAGGAACATGACGCGTTTTCTCAAGGTAAAAGTCATGCACAACTTATAATTCCCAATGAATGGTGCAAAATGGAAGAAAGCTGCGTAGATGACGACGAAAGAGAGTGCAAAAATGTGGGGGGGGGGGGGGGTTTAAACACCGCAGAAGAGAGGTTTAAAGAACTGTTTAGCTTGCCAAAGAGCAGAAAATCTCCAAGCCAACCAAAATAACCCACAGTGGGAAGTAAACTTGCATTATGGCAATTTAGTGCCGATGCATCGAAAATCTCTGAAAAAGATGAGATGATAACACCACGTCGGCATTGCAAAGCGAAATAGTCCCAAGGATTCACTCGTAGCGACAACAATGATACACGTCATACACACGAAGAATAGGAACTTTATTAATCGGGAAGAGATTACAAGATTGAATGCTTGTTGTTGAAGTATACTTCCAAAAGAGTGGCCTTTGACTAGGCCCGCTGAACTATTAATACTAGCTAGCTGTTGGGCAACCAAGTGCTACAGTTATGTACACGTGGACATTCTCGGTCAATCGATACTTATCTAAACTATATTTTGGAACAGCACACATTAATATACAATCTGCTACGTTCTTATACTGCTACGCTGCGCTGCTCTGCTGCTATAATAGACTGCTATTGTAGAAACTAATGGTTTTATTAGTATTTTCTAGGTCTGAAAAGAAATATAGAAGTCGAGGCAGTCTATCTCTAACTTCTCTCTCCAACTCTCAAACATGTCGCAGTCACTGAGAAATTGGAGAGGAAGCTAGAGCCATGGCTACCTTGGCTATCCTGAGGTTTACGGGAATTTTATATTAGGGTTTATATATTTAATTAAAATGTTATGCCGGCGGCAGGATTTGATCCTTGTACCTGCCGGCCGGCAGACACGAAGTAGCCGGTAGCCTTAGCCGTTTAATCTAGCGGTAGTGTTACCAAGCATATAGTTTGATAATTATTTACATATGTATACAAGCGATAAACCATTTAACTGAAATTAATTACGGGATACATAGATCCAGTAATATATAATGTACGACTTACGGTACGGACAAAAATCAGTACCGCGCATTTGTTTCGTAAATGAAACAAATACCGCGCATGTATTTATTACGGCTACGATTAAAGCCGAATTTAATCGGACGGCCGGGATTAGCCCCGAGATCGCGGAGGAAGATTTCGGCGGTTTGTGGCCATCGCCACATCGGATGACGCGTGGCAAAATTCCGTTAGATTGTGGAAACTCCGGAGATTATGGCACCGAATCCGGATTTGACATGTGTCGACATTTTGGCCATGTCGTAAAATGTCCGTACATAAAGTACACCGGCAGCTGTAGTTTAGCGTACGGAACTCAATTCTGATTGGTTCCGTACATCAGTAGATAGAGTCTGTGAGAGAGATAGGACTTAGAAAAATTAGAAGATAGGACCCCCTCTCCCAGAGAGCTTCTGTACAAAAGGTCAACTTTGACCCTCCATAACTTACTGCTCAGGGGAGCAAATTCAGAGATTCTTTTTGCTATCGACTCAGGGGAGTCTTGTCTTCACAAGGGTGAAGTTGGTTAGAGTTTTTGTCTGCCAGGGTGGCAGTTATATTTGCTTAAACATTAACTTGGAGTCGGCACTATCTAGATTAGCTTCTTTTGGATCTGCATACTCTGAGGGTCAATGGAGGTCTCAGAGTTTCAATCATTTGGTTCGCAACATAGTTGATCGATTGGCACCAAACAAGTTATAATATGAAGCAATAAGTTTCTCATAACTTAGCTCTTAGACTTGTGGTCTTCGAAGTCCTCGGGAAGAGATAGTTTTCCTCCAGAGATGTAAGAGGACTTCAATTTTGTGGTCTCTATTGTCCCACAGAATGGGCAGCCTATGTAAAGCCTCTAGGATAATATATGGCCCTTCGAATTTTCTAATGAACAAATGCCACCCTGGCACGCAAGTATTTTGACCAGCCTCACCCTTGTGAGGACTTGACTCCCCTGAGCCCTGAGTAGTAAGTTATAGCTAGCCAAAGGTGGCCTATAAATACAAAAGGTCACCTGGAGAGAGGCGCCTCAAATACTTCTAAGTCCCTAAACACCTACTCACAGCTACCTTTACTTAACCCTAAACCAATCATAAGACTGTAAAGTACAAAAAGGTACAGTGGTAGGTGTACTTGTTGTATGGCCATTGTACAACATTGCCTTCTGGTAGACGCATGTCAGCCTGGGAGTCATGGTTCCTCCTCCTATCTTCTTTGGTATCCAATGATGTGGCGCCACCTGTCACTACGAGCTGCAATTTCCGAAAGCCGCCAAAAGTTCAATCCGGATTGGCGGCTGTGATAATGGCTGTCCGATCAATAATTTTATGCGGTCTAATTCTCGTCCGCGCGCGTCGTAGAATACATGTGCCATTTCGTCAATTTGGTTCTGTTAAGTGAAATCGTTGTCGAGTAACATTTTATATAGTTATCGAACTCAGTATGTCAAACTATTCATCTACAACTTAATGGATAGGGCAGCAGGTTTCCACGGACGGTGAGGGACCCATCATCAAATCCGGGTTAGTCCATCATTTTGGTAAACTGTGAGTTTGTCTGTCTGAGTGTTTGTCTGACTATGCAGCAGCCATGGTGTCTCTCTCTTGTCGTGCATGAGAGAGAAGCAGGGAAACCATGCATCATACCAAGCAAAGTCATGCTCATAAACATAAATACAAACGAAAATGAATATGGAAGGACAAAAAATATATTCACCATGAGAAGAAATAAATCTGAATATGACACAAGGTAAAAAGGTACAATACTGAAAAAGGACGAGATGATAACACCACGTCCGCAATGCATAACGGAATAGTCCCAAGGATTCACTGGTAGCAACATCAGTGATACACGGCATATACAGGAAAAGTTGGGCCTTTACTTATGGGGAAGAGATCAGAAGATTGAATGCGAGTTGAAGAAGTCTACTTCCAAAAGAGTTGCCTTTGATTAGGCCCGCTGAACTATTAATACTAGCTAGTTGCTGGTAAACCAGGTGCTACACTTATGTAAATGTGGACCTTTTCGGTCAATCGATACTTATCTAAACTATATTATAAAACAACACAGAATAATCTAGATTCTGCTGCGTTGTTATACTGCTACGCTGTGCTGCTCTGCTGCTAAACTAGACTGCTATGATGCTATACCAGACTGCTATGTTGCGCTAGTTTGACATTGCAGTTGCGCTGCTCTGCCATCTCAACTGTAGTAGCCTCCGTACTCTGCTCCAAAGTGCTCAATAAGTGCTATATTCTGTAATTCTGTTATAGTGCCTTCCACTAAGGTTTCAGCGTCCCGCTGAATACTACTTACTTAGGGAAATTGGAGTTGACGGAGTATCTCAAAAGTTTCCTGTCGGTAATCTTTGAATTCCGCATGCAGAGTGTCGAATTGGTTATGGAGTTCCTCACATCTCGCCTCCAAAAGCGCGATGCGGTGAACCGCCGCTGCTAGACGTCGTCGCGCAACCGGCCACCGCAGCTGTTCATCTCCCTCTTCAGGTGCAATTTGTGACGCATCTAATTGTGGCAGAGGGGTTTCCGGTTCAGGCTCATTAGGTTTTAAACTCTGGGGAGCTGTGGGTGCTACAGCTTGGTGTGGTTTTTCTTCGCCCACGGGTTCCCACCTAAGCACTTTTTGTAACTTGAATGAGATGTGATTCCTGGCTGCTTAGGCTTGTTGCAGTGCGTTCTTTTGGGCTTGCTTGAGTGCTCGCACATTTGGTGTTACCTCAACCCGAGCGATAATATCGTGAAGACGTACATCCCATGGATGATACTGGCGAAGTAATGTAGGGACGTCAACGCGGTAACGATAGTTTTCCTCGACCACTTTTACAAACAGCAGAGTGCGAGGATTCAGTTGTATGCAACCCTTGTGGTTGTTCCCTAAATCCTTCGTCCTCATAAAATTCCAGGCGGGGTGTGAAGGTACGCTTGCAAAGATGTTGATTGGTTCTCCGGGTTTCCTTTTGCGGTGGCCACTTTGCAGGATTATAATAGAATCGTTTCACAAAACTAAAGGCGAGGTCGGGGTTATGAGAGTCACTAGGAAGTGGGAACAAATAGTCGGGAATTTCTTCCTCCCTTTTGCTCTCTCCCTCCGTTTCCCCTTCTTCCTGTCGGAGGACAAACACCTCATCCTCGCTGGGGTACTTCTCCTCAGCCTTTTTTTTAGAGCTTTCCGAAGATTGTTCGTTGACCGTGCACTCTTTATTCGGGTCCCTCATCACTTCAGATCAGAGGCGCGTTCCTCCTCTGGTGGGGTCGTCGGTTCACGCTCTGGTCTCTCTACAAGTGAGAGCTCATGGTCCACTTCATCTTCGCGATCGCCCTCGTTGGTTGGATTATACTCGGGGTCTTACGAATTTTCTGACCCCTCCCCTCCGTTGCTTTCACCTGTTCCTTCCTCACTGACAACAACCTCAACATCTTCTGTCTCCTCAACCGTTGCCCTCCTCGGATCTGCCTCTAGCATGGCTTCGGCTGCAATCAACAGCCTTTCCTCACGTCCTCTCCAGACTAATCTCCTTCTTTTCAATGGTGGAGAAGATGACGATGCCATGGAGACGGTAGTGATAGAGAGTTCAGGTAACTCAACGAGTGCGAGTAAGCTGTTCGTGCTGAGCCAAATGCTTTCGAGGCTGCTCCTACTAGGGTTTTCGGGCGAGTTGATGGCGTCTTTAGGGGGTAGGGTTGTGGGTTTTCTCATTCGGACCCCCCTTGGATCGCAACGTACGAGAGAAATGCAGTGTTCAATCCTTCGCTGTTTGCGATCATGCGACAATATCAAAAGTTCGCCTTCACCAATGTTGCGGTTCACAAATTCGCTGTTGCGATTTACAGTGTCGCCGTTGTGATTATCTATCAGTGTAGCCGTGACGTTGCGATTCTTTGACAGCGCAGCTACCACGCTGCGATCCCCAGGCTGTGCAGCGGCAATGTTGTGATCCTCCACTTGCGCCGCTGCGTTTCTTCGTCTAGTCCCCAAGATGACTGCGATGGCTGCCACGATGCAATTCGACTCCCTAGTATGCGTGTTATGTCTACCCCCCCGGTTAGGTTGAGTGACTGCACTCTGCCTGAATTTACGCATCAATTCCGAAGCATGGATGACGTGTTTGTTAACCTAAGAATCGTCCTCTGTGCCATGCAACTCTTAGACCTCCATAGGTCCTCAGAGTAGGCAGCTCACAGAAAGCCTCTAGGATAACCCTGACCCCTTTGTGTTTCAGCAAGAATAACTGCCACCTTGGCAGAAAAAACTTTGACCACTGTCACTATGGTGAAGCTCAGACTTCCCTGAGTGGATAGCAAAAAAAATCTCGGAATTTGCTCCCCGAGCAGTAAGTTATGGAGGGTCAAAGTCGATCTTTTGTATAGAAGCTCTCTGAGAGAAAGGGTCCAATTTATCAATTTTTTCTAAGTCCTATCTCTCTCTAAAACTCTATCTACTGAAGTACGCCACTAATCATAATACTGTGTCGTAGAGAAAGGACAAGTGCCGGTGTACTTTTTGTACGGCCATTGTACGACATGGCCAACAAGTCTACACATGCCATTTTTTGATTCGTTTTAGTAATCCCCGTAGATAGCGCTATCCAATATGGTCGTGTCATGTTTCAATCGATGTGAGGTCGACCGCAAATTGGCGAAAACCTATTCCACGATCTCGGCATGCTTTGCAGCCAACGGTTTAAACCGGATTTCAATAGTAGCCGTCATAAATACTTGCGCTATATTTGTTTCGCCTTCGAAACAAAGTGCGTGGTATTTGTTTCTCATGTTCCTTACGCCGTACAACACAAACTGTATTTATGTCCAAATATCCTGTTAAATGAAATAGCCTACGTGGCAATATTTATATAATTATCAAACCCTATATATTGTATAACCTTGATCTTAGGCTAATTGGCTAGGGCTATCGACTAAAAGCAGCTGTACAGACGGCATGTACTAGGTTCAAATCCTAAGTCTGTCAAATTCTATTATGGTAAATCTACCAATCTAATGTCTATCCCCGTGTGGATAGCATAGGCGGCCATGGCTCTATCTCCCTCTCAAACTTTCGGTGACTGCGACAAGTGTGGGAGCTGGAGAGAGGAGTTAGAGACAAGCTGCCTCTGCTTTTTTTTCTGCATTTTACAAAACCTAGAAAATTCTAAAATAACCTTTAATTTCTACACTTCCCTTATTTTCTAGTTACTCTTTATTTAAAGATCACACTACTTCTGGAGAAATTAGTTTAGGGGAAGGCACAGGTTTGGTCATCATATCTGCTACCATTTCACTATCTGGTTTATACTGCAAACTGATTATCTTGTTTTCTACTTTCTCCTTTACAAAGCTAAGTCTAATGTCCATGTGTTTGGCTTTAAAGTGATGTTTAGGATTGGCAGAAATGGCAATGGCTGCCTGATTATCACATAACACTCTTTGGACATCACTCTTAAGATGACCAAGGTAACCAAGCAAAGACTTGACCAACAATTTTTTTTTTTACAGCAGAGCTAGAAGCCATGTACTCAGCCTCCATGGTGGACAGAGCAATGATCTTTGGCTGCTTGCTGCTGCAGCAGCAAGCCCCATCACCCACATACAATACATATCAAGACGTGCATCTCCTCATAGGAGCATCCCCATAGCTGGTATCACTCCAAGTGGCGATGTCAGTATTGTTCCCACCCAAATGCAACCATAGATTCCTAGTCCCTATGAGATATCTAAGGACTCTCGTAGCTGCCTCGCAATCTTTTTTAGTGGGAGCATTTATACTCCTACTTAGTACTCTTACAGCTGCGCCTATGTCCGTACGGGTAGAATTTATGAAATATATTAGGCTTCCCACTACTTGCCTATAAAGGATGGTCTGCATAAATCTTTTCTATTCCAAGCCTAACTCATTATTTAAGATTATAACTCCCTCTTCCACACTCCCCTCACTTCCCTTCTTTAATTCTATAGAAGTGGTACAACTATTAGCCTTGTCCATTTGGAATTTTTCTAACATGTTTCCAATGACCTCCTTTTGAGTTAATCTTATTATATTTTTATTTGTGTCTCTCTCTACCTGAATACCCAAAATATACCTAGCTTCTCCCATATCTTTCATTTCAAATCTTCCTTTTAAATCATTTTTCAATTTAATTATTTTATCCATATATTTACTTAAAACAAGAATTCATCAAAATTAATGGCAATATAAATAATTCCTTCCTCATCTTCAAACAAATAAATGGAGTGAGCTGAGGTGATCTGAATATACCCGAAACCTGTAAAAAAATCATCGAGCTTCTGTTCCATTGCTGGGGCGCATGTTTCAGCCCATAGAAAGATTTGATCAATCGGCATACCTTGCTTTCCTCCCCTTGCTCCACAAATCCCTCGGGATGTTGCATAAAAATTTCATCTTCCAACTCTCTATGTAGGAAGGCCATCTTGATGTCCATCTGAGGCACTTCCATGTCTTCTGCTGCCGCCATACTGAGAAGTATTTGAACCGAAGGAAACTTGATGACCAGAGGAAAAGTTTCCTCGTAGTCAATTCCCTCTTTTTGGGTAAATCCCTTCGCCACTAATCGAGCCTTGTAATGCTCACTAGTGTTATCCGGGTTGAGTTTCAGCTTAAATACCCACTTACACCCAATAAGCTTTCTTTCAAGAGGACAATCCACCAATTCTTGTGTATCGGCCGCCATCCTCATTAATGGTTGTCTTCCACCAGTTTCTCTCAGGAAAAGTCATTTTCTCATTATAAGTTTGAGGTTCATCGCGGTGAGACTGTTTGGTTTGTAACTCTAAGACCTCCATAGGTCCTCAAAGTAGGCAGCTCACACGAAGCCTCTAGGATAACCGTGACCCCTTTGTGTTTCAGCAAGAATAACTGCCTCCTTGGCAAACAAAAACTTTGACCACCTTTACCCCTGTGAAGGGAATACTCCCTTGAGTCGATAGGAAAAAGAATCTATGAATTTGCTCCTTTGAGCAGTAAGTTATGAAGGGTCAAAGTTTACCTTTTGTACATAGCTCTCTAGGAGAGAGGGTCCAATCTATCAAATTTTTCTAAAGTCCTATCTCTCTCTAAAAGTCTATCAACTAAAGTACTGCACTTATCATAATACTGTATTGTACAGAAAGGTACAAAAGCCGGTGTACTTTTTGTACGGCCAGTGTACAACATGGCCAACAAGTTGACACATATTATTTTTGTATTCGTTCTTGTAATCCCCGGAGATGCCGTATTCCAATATGGTTGTGCCACGTGTCATTTGATGTGACGTTTACCGCCAACCGCCGAAAACTATTCCACGATCGCGACATGCTTCGCGGCCGTCCGATTAAATCGGATATCTATCGTAGTCGTTATAAATACATGCGCGATATTTGTTTTGCCTTAAAAAAAAATTGCGTGGTATCCGTTTTGAATATTCCGTATGCCGTACATTACAAAGTGTTTCTATGTCCAAATATCGCGTTAAATGAAATAGCATACGTGACAATATTGATATATTTATCAAACCCTATATTGTATAACCTTGATCTTAGGCTAATCGGCTAAGGCTACCAGCTAAAAGCAGCTCTGACAAACCGTAGGTACTAGGTTCAAATCCCGGGTCCATCAAATTCTATTTTGGTAAATCTACA
This sequence comes from Zygnema cylindricum, assembly GCA_037447655.1. NCBI lineage: Eukaryota > Viridiplantae > Streptophyta > Zygnematophyceae > Zygnematales > Zygnemataceae > Zygnema > Zygnema cylindricum. The sequence goes on along the minus strand of JBBHKE010003585.1, from coordinate 248,422 downwards.
AATCTAATGTCTGTCCCCGTCTGGATAGCATAGGCTGCCATGGCTCTATCTCCCTCTCTTACTTTAAGTGATGCGACAAGTGTGGGAGCTGGAGAGAAGAGTTAGAGGTAGACTGCCTCTGCTTCTTTTCTGCATTCTATAAAACCTACAAAATTTTAAAATAACTTCTAATTTCTACACTCCCTTTATTTTCTAGTCACTCTTTATTTTAAGACCACACTTCTCCAGGCAAAAAATTAGTTTAGGAGAAGGCACAGGTTTGGTCATCATATCTGCTACCATTTCACTATGTGGTTTATACTCCAAACTGATTATCTTGTTTACTACTTTCTCCCTAACAAAGCTAAGTCTAATGTCCATGTGTTTGGCTTTAAAGTGATGTTTAGGATTGGCAGAAATGGCAATGGCAGCGTGATTATCAGAAAACACTTTTTGGACACCACTCTTAAGATGACCAAGCTCACCAAGCAAAGACTTGACCCACATTAATTATTTTACAGCAGAGCTAAAAGCCATGTACTCAACCTCCATGGTGGACTGAGCAATGACCTTTTGCTGCTTGCTACTCCAACAGCAAGCCCCATCACCCATATACAATACAAATCCAGATGTGCATCTCCTCATAGGAGCATCCCCATAGCTGGCATCACTCCAAGTGGTGATGTCGGTATTGTTCCCACCGAAATGCAACCATAGATTCCTAGTCCCTATGAGATATCTAAGGACTCTCTTAGCTGCCTCCCAATCTTTCTTAGTGGGAGCATTCAGACTCATACTTAGAACTCCTATAGCTGTGGCTATGTCCGTACGGGTACAATTCATGAAATATATTAGGCTACCCACTACTTGTCTATAAGGGATGGTCTGCATAAATCTTTTCTCTTCCGAGCCTTCCTCATCATCTAAGATTATAACTCCCTCTTCCACACTCCCCTCACTTCCCTTCTTTAATCTCATAAGAGTGGTCTAACTATTAGCGTTGTCCATTTGGAATTTTTCTAACATGTTTCCAATGGCCTTTTTTTGAGTTAATCTTATTATCTTTCCATCTGTGTCTCTTTCTACCTGAATACCCAAAATATACCTTGCTTCTCCCAAATCCTTCATCTCAAATCTTCCTTTTAAATCATTTTTCAACTTATTTATTTTATCCATAGATTTACTTAAAACAAGCAAATCATCAACATAAATTGCAATAAAAATAATTCCCTCCTCATCTTCAAACAAATATATTGAGTGATCTGAGCTGATCCGAATATATCCCAAACCTGTAAGAAACTCATCGAGCTTCTTGTTTCATTGCTGTGGCGCCTGTTTAGCCCATACAAAGATTTGATCAATCGGCATACCTTACTTTCCTCCCCTTTCTCCACAAATCCTTCAGGCTGTCGCATTAAAATTTCCTCTTCCTACTCTCCATGTAGGAAGGCCGTCTTGATGTCTATCTGTTGCACTTCCATGTCTTCTGCTGTCGCCATACTAAGAAGTATCCGAACCGAAGGAAACCTGACGACTGGAGCAAAAGTCTCATTGTAGTCAATTCCCTCTTTTTGGGTAAATCCCTTCGCCACTTACCGAGCCTTGTAGCGCTCAATGGTGTTATCCGGGTTGAGTTTCAGCTTAAATACCCACTTCAACCTAATTGGCTTCCTGGCAAGAGGATAATCCACTAATTCCCATGTATTAGCCGCCATAATTGAGGCCATCTCAATCCACCAATTCCCATGTATTAGCCGCCATAATTGAGGCCATCTCCTCATTAATGACTGTCTTCCACCCGTTTCTTTCAGGACAAGTCATTACCTCATTATAAGTTTGAGGTTCATCGGGGTGAGACAGTTTGGTTACCTTATTGTTAACTTGTCTTTCTTGTAGTCTTTTGCCGCTTCTTCTTCCTCCCTCAAACTCGGTTGCCGGAATAGATGGTTGTCTTTAATTCTTCTGAACAGTTTCTACTTCTCCCCTAACCCTTGATTGCAGGTCGATTTCCACCATGTCTTCCGCTTCGGTTGGAGTTAATATTAGGGGTTTCACATTTGGGTCCTTTTCGATTTGATCCATGCTTGCAAGATCATCATCTTCTTGAAATCTGGATAGTTAGGAAGCTCAAAGTAATCAGAATTTTGTGATTCAAATCTGATTCTGACTGTCTTTGTATGCTTAAAGGGATTTATAGATTTTCCTTCATCCATAACTACTAGATGTTTCACTAGGATAATATCCTCTCTTTTGACACCATAGTTTCTATATCTTTTTACATCTTCATCATATCCTAGTAGATATCCTGGTTTTCGTTTCGGGTTTAATTTCCAATTTGACCGATCCGTGTCTAAACTGAACACTTGACTACCGAAAACCTTGAAGTGTGTAACATCTAGTTTTCGGCCTGTCCATCTCTCATAAGGTGTTTGGCCTTTTACTGCTGAAGTAAGAACTCTATTCTTGAGATAATTTGCAAAGTTCTATGCTTCGGCCCAAAACCTTTTTCCTATCTTCTTATATGACAGCATACTCTTAGCACAATCACTGAGTGTTCTATTTAATCTTTCAGCTACACCATTCTGCTCAGGATTTTTAGGCACTGTCTTTTGGTGTTGCACTCCATCAACTCTAAAAAAATCCTCAAACTGGTTAGAGGTATACTCTCCACCATTATCACTCCTTACTCTCTTGATTGAGGTTTCATGGAGTTTTTCACTCCATGCTTTATATTGTCTAAAACATTCTTGAGCCTCTGATTTATTTTTCAAAAAAAACACCTTGAATAACGAGACTTATCATCGGTGATAGTCATCATAAATCTCTTCCCCCCGGGTGATGGCACTCTGGCTGGCCCCCAAATATATGTGTGTACTAAATCAAGAATCTTTTCTCCCTTATAGGTGGCACTTTTTTGGAAGGGGAACCTGTGTGCTTTACCTTGAGCACATCCACTACAATCACTAAGATTCTCACTCTCACCAAACTGAATTCCTTCGACTACTCCCATCTTTTTCATCTCTCTTAACTTATCTAAATTCACATGCCTAAGCCTCTTATGCCACAAAATTAGATCATGAATACGAGAATAATAAAGTTTTTTCGTTTCATTGCTTAAAATCAGCCTAAACATCCATTCACTACCTTTTTCAGCAGTAAAATAAACTTCCTCCTCAAAACTAGCAGTAAAGACTCCTTTGTTAGTGCTAGTATTATGACCCATATCATCTAATACATATGTAGAGATGAGGTTTTTGTTCAGCTCCGGAATAAACAATACATCGGAGATTGTAACTATGGATGCATTTCCTTCTACTAACACTTTTAGATCTACCGATCCTACAAGAGTAGTATTGACTATCCTCCCATCGTTGTACTCTATCTCTACCGTGTAAATCTTTCTTATTTTAATGAACAGGTGTTTATCTTTACATATGTGCATGGATGCATCTAAGTTTATAACCTAGCTTGCTTCACCTTTCAATCCACTGAAAGCACATTTTTGCTTTCGTGGAATTTCAACCTCGTTTTTCGCTTTCAACTCTTCATCCAATAGGATTTCATTGTCCTCGCCCTCGGATTCAGCCTCATGTACCAGTGTCACAATGGCCTATTTCTTTCCTCTCGGGGGTCGAACGGTCTGCCCCTCCTTTAACCGCAGCTCGATAAACTTAGTGAATTCAGCCATATAGTGCCCGGGTTTCTTACAAAAATGGCACAAACCCTTGGGAGTCTTAGGTCTGAACTCCTCTGTCTGATTTTTCTCCCCCTCCCCTCGATAATTTCCTACCAGTTTCCTGGATTCATTTTTCCTCCAATCGGTCCCAGCTGCCAAAGCTTGCCCACTCTTTCCTCCCCTTTGGATCTCAATCGTATTCCCCCGAACAAGAATCATCCATACCATTGAACTCCAAATCCACCTTGAGTCCGCCAAGTCCAGCACACGGTTGACTATGTTCTCGAACTCATCTGGAAACTTCATCAGTAAACAGTTAACCTTTTCTTTTTCACTAAATACTTTTCTAGCATTCTTTAGTTCCATAAAAGGTGTAGCAAGCTCATTGCGAAAATCCAACATCTTCCCCCATTTGTATACATACTCATTAATTTTTTGATCAGTCAACTCTTGTTGTTGAATCCTACCACTTCGGTATATCTCTATGAGAGTCACCCAAAGATCAGATGCCCTCTTTACGTGCAAATGCGGAAATGCAAGCCCTTGAGTAAGATGGCGGAGGATGAAGTGCTTAGCCGCCATATTGTTGTAGTCCCAAGTATCCATATCATTCTCCTCGTTCTTTGGAATAGGTGACATGAATGCCTAACCGGTTCCTATTGGTGTGACCTTCTCTTTCTCCTTTCCTTTGTCCACCACCTCCCTTTCCTTTGTCTCTTCCGTTGAAGATGGATCTGCATCTCTAGTGAATATGCCTTTGTAAACCTTTGAGGTATCCCAAGACTTGATGGACGCCTCACCCGTCCACTCACTATTTCCCAAAAACGTTTCTTACATAGAGCTCGTGTCATCATACTTTCCTAGAATATGAAGCCAACTCCATTGAATATGGGCACCCTAGATGGTGGGCCTATAACCTGTATTTCTGAGACCTCCATAGGTCCTCAGAGTAGGCACCTCACACGAAGCCTCTCGGATAACCCTGACCCCTTTTTGTTTCAGCAAAAATAACTGCCACCGTGGCAGACAAAAACACTGACCACTTTCACCCTTGTGAAGGCAAGACTCCCTTGAGTGGATAGCAAAAAGAATCTCTGAATTTGCTCCCCTGAGTAGTAAGTTATGAAGGGTCAAAGTTGACCTTTTGTACAGAAGCTCTTTGGGAGAGAGGGTCCAATCTATGAAATTTTTCTAAGTCATATCTCTCTCTAAATTTCTATCTATTGAAGTACGGCGCAAATCATAATAGAGTATCGTACAGAAAGGTATAGGTGTCGGTGTACTTTATGTACTACCATTGTACGACATGGCCAACAAGTCAACACATGTTATTTTTGGATTTGTTTCTGTAATCCCCGGAGATGCTGTATTCTAATATGGTTGTGCCATGTGTCATTCGATGTGAGGTTGACCGCAAACCGACGAAAAACTATTCCACGATATTGGCATGTTTCGCGGCCGTCTGATTAAATCGGATTTCAATCGTAGCCGGCATAAATATATGTGCGATATTTGTTTCGCCCTTGAAACATATTGCGTGGTGTCCATTTCGAATATTTTGTACGCCGTACATTACAAACTGTTTCTATGTCCAAATATCGAGTTAAATGAAATAGCCTACGTGGCATTATTTATATAATTATCAAACCCTATATCGTATAACCTTGATCTTAGGCTAATTAGCTAAGGCTACCGGCTACTAGCAGTTGTGACAGACGGCAGGTACTAGGTTGAAATCCTGGGTCCGTTAAATTCTATTTTGGTAAATCTACCAATCTAATATCTGTCCCCGTCTGGATAGCATAGGCGGGCGTTGCTCTATCTCCCTCTCCAACTTTCAGTGACTGCGACAAGTGTGGGAGCTTGAGAGAGGAGTTAGAGGCAAACTGCCTTTACTTCTTTTTGTGCATTTTACAAAACCTAGAAAATACTATAATAGCCTTTAATTTCTACATGGTTACCTTATTGTTAACTTGTCTCTCTTACAGTCTTTTGCTGCTTCTTTTTCCTCCCTCAAACTCGGTTGCCGGAATAGATGGCTCCCTTGGATTCTTTTGAACAGTTTCTACTTCTCCCGTATCTCTCGCTTCCGGGTCGATTTCCACCATGTCTTCCGCTTCGGTTAGAGTTGACGCTAGGGGTTCCACATTTCGGTCATCCTGGATCTGATCTCTACCTGCAAGATCATCATCTTCTTGAAATATTGGATAGTTAGGAAACTCAAAGTAATCAGAATTTTGTGACTCAAATCTGATTCTGACTGTCTTTGTATGCTTAAAGGGATTTATAAACTTTCCTTCATCCACAACCACTAGATTTTTCACTAGGATAATATCATCTCTTTTGACATCATATACTCTATAACTTTTTACATCTTCATCATATCCTAGTAGATATCCTAGTTTTCCTTTTGGGTCTAACTTCCAGTTTGACCGATCTGTGTCTAAACTAAACACTTGACTACCGAACACCTTTAAGTGTGAAACATCTGGTTTTCGGCCTGTCCATCTCTCATAAGGTGTTTGGCCTTTTACTGCTGAAGTAAGAACTCTATTTTTGAGATAATTTGCACAGTTCATTGCTTCGGCCCAAAACTTCTTTCCTATCTTCTTATCAGACAGCATACTCCTAGCACTATCACTCAGTGTTCTATTTAATCTTTCAGCTATACCATTCTGCTCAGGATTTTCAGGATCTATCTTTTGGTGTTGCACTCCATCTTCTCTCAAAAAATCCTCGAATTGGTTAGAGGTATACTCGCCACCATTGTCACTCCTTACTCTCTTCATTGAGGTTTAATGGAGTTTTTCACTACATGCTTTATATTGTTTAAAACATTCCTGAGCCTCTAACTTATTTTTCAAAAAATACACTCTTGAATACCGAGACCAATCATCGGTGATAGTCATCATAAATCTCTTCCCCCCCGGGTGATGGCACTCTAGCCGGCCCCCAAATATTTGTGTGTACGAAATCAAGAATCTTTTCTCCCTTATAGGTGGTAGTTTTTTTGGAAGGGTAACTTGTGTGCTTTACCTTGAGCACATCCACTACAATCAATTAGATTCTCATTTCACCAAACTGAATCCCTTCATTTACTCGCATCTTTTTCATCTATCTTAACTTATCTAGATTCACATGTCCAAGCCTCTTATACCACAACATTATATCATGAACACCAGTCGAATAAAGTTTTTTCTTTTCATTGCTTAAAATCAGCCTAAACATCCCTTGGCTACCTTTTTCAGCAATGAAATAAACTTCCTCCTCAAAACTAGCAGTAAAGACTCATTTCCTAGTGCTTGTATCAAAACCCTTATCATCTAATACAAACGTAGAGATGAGGTTTTTGTTTAGCCACGGAATAAACAATACATCAAAGAATGTAATTATGGATGTCTTTCCTTCGACCAACACTTTGAGATCTACCGATCATACAAGAGTATTAGTGATTATCCTCCCATCCCCGTACTCTATCTCTACGGTGGGAATCTTTCTTATCTTAGTGAACAAGTGTTTATCCTTACACATGTGCATGGAGGTACTTGAATCTAGAATCCAGCATGCTTCACCTTTCAATCCACCGAAAGCACATTTGTGCTTTCGTGGAATTTTGACCTCGTTTTTTGCTTCCAACTCCTCATCCAATAGGAGTTCATCGTCCTCGTCCTCGGATTCCGCCTCATGTGCCTCTGTCACAAGGGCTTTTTTTTTTCCTCTCGGAGGTCCACCGGTCTACCCCTCCTTTAACCGTAGCTCGGTTAACTTAGTGCACTTAGCCATAGAGTGCCCTAGTTTCTTACAAAAATGGCACAAACCATTGGGAGTCCTTGGTTCGAACTCTTTGGTTTGATTTTTCTGCCCCTCCCCTCTATAATTTTTAACCGGTTTCCTGGAATCATTGTTCCTCTAATCGGTCCCATCTGCCAAGGCTTCCCCAATCTTTCATCCCTTTGAGATATCAATCATATTCTCCCGAACAGGAATCATCCCTACCACTGAATTCCAAATCCACCTTGAGTCCGACAAGTCTTGCACACGGTTGACTATGTTCTTCAATTCACCTGGTAACTTCATGAGCAAACAATTAACCTTCATCTTTTCAGTTTCAACCTGTCTAGCACTCTACAGTTTAATGAAAAGTGTTGCAAGCTTATTACAAAAATCCAACATCTTCCCCCCCTTGTATACATATGTGTTAATTTTCTAATCAGCCAACTGCTGTTGTTGGATCGTACCACTTGGGTACATCTCTATGAGAGCCACCCAAAAATCAAATGCCCTCTCTACCTGCAAATGAGGAGATGCAAGCCCTTGAGTAAGATGGCAGAAGATGAAGTGCTTAGCCACTATATTTATGTAGTCCTAAGCATCGATATCATTTTCCTCGTTCCTCGAAATAGAAAACATGAATGGTGAACCGGTTGCTATTGGTGTGACTGTCTCCTTTTCCTTTCCTTTGTCCACCACCTCCCCTTATTTTGTCTCCTTTGTTGAAGATGGATTTGCATCCCTAGGGAACCTACCTCTTTTAAACCCTGGAGGGATCATATGACTTGATGGACGCCTCACCCGTCCACTCACTATTCCCCAAAATCGTTTCTCACATAGAGCTCCTGTCATCATACTTTCCCAACATATGAAGCTAGTTCCTTTGAAAACGGGCACCCTAGAGTGTGGGCCCATAACCTGCAACTCTAAGACCTCCATAGGTCCTCAAAATAGGCAGCTCACACGAAGCCTCTAGATAACCCTTACCCCTTTGTGTTTCAGCAAGAATAACTGGCACCCTGGCAGACAAAAACTTTGACCACTGTCAGCCTTGTGAAGGGAAGACTCCCTTGAGAAGATAGCAAAAAGAATCTTTGAATTTGCTCCCTTCAGCAGTAAGTTATGAAGGGTCAAAGTAGACCTTTTGTATAGCAGCTCTTTAGGAGAGAGGGTCCAATCTATCAAATTTTTCTAAGTCCTCTCTCTCTAAAACTATATCTACTAAATTACTGCACCAATCATAATAATGTATGGTATAGAAAGGTATGTTGAAATAAGTAGTTTTTTTTGTATTTTCTAGTTTAAAATAAATTAGCGGAAACATATATAAGAAATGATGGCAGCCTGCCTCCATCTCTTCTCTCTCTCCCCCATACTTGTTGTAGTCACTGAAAGAGAGAGAGAGCGATGGAGCCATGGCTGCCTCAGCTCCATAGGAAGGACTAAAGAGTGACTTAAGTCACTCTCAACAAAAGGTTGAGTCCGACAGGACTCGAACCCCCGACCGGTAGAGCGCGGCGTAGCCGTTAGCTCTAACCTGTCTGTCGTAGAAGTCCGTTAGATAATATAGGGTTTCATTCATATATAAACTGTTGTATAGTACCGAAATGATCTAACTAGAATATGAAACGAAACGAACATAGAACTTGTTAAGATTTAGTGCGAAACGTCATTTCGCACGAAACAAATGAAACAGACACTTTTAACGGTCGACATTTAATGTCGGATTTAATCCGACGGCGCACGTCGTCGCCGAGATCGCGGAATGGTCACTTTGGATTTTATGGACGTGGCATGACGTGGCGCCGCGTGGAAGGATGACATTCGGTCGCGGGAATTCCGGAGGAAATACGGACAAGTGGAAAAATGACACGCGTCCACTCAAGAGCCTTGTCGTACACCGGCCGTACAGAAAGTACATCGGCCATAGTACCTTTCTGTACTTTACAGTAATACGATTGGTTCGTACTTTAGTATATAGGGGTTGTGAGAGGGATTTAGGACTTAGGAAATATTTGGTAGACAGACACCTCTCTCTAAGAGAGCTTTGTATAAATTGGCATTTTTGCCGGCTCATAACTTATCGCCTGGTTGGCCGTTTTCAGTGATTCTTTTTGCTACGGACTCAGGGGAGTCTAGGCTACACAGGGGTGCAGTCAAATTCTCAGTTTGCCTTCTTGGGCAGAAGTGGTCGTGGTTTAAAGTGGGTTAGTTAAATACTATCTAGAGGCTTCCTGTATTCTGTAGTCCAATGGAGGACACAGAATTGTAAGGTACAGGTGCTGGTGTACTTTGTGTATGGCCATTGTACGATATGGCCAACAAGTCGACACATGTCATTTTTGGATTCGTTTCTGTAATCCCCGGAGATGTCTTATTCCAATATGGTTGTGCCACGTGTCATTCTATGTGACGTTGACCGCAAACCGCCGAAAAACTATTCTACGATCTCGGCATGTTTCGCGGCCGTCCGATTAAATCGGATTTCAATTGTAGCTGTCATATATACATGAGTGATATTTGTTCCGCATTCGAAACATATTGCGTGGTATCCGTTTCGAATATTCCGTACGCCGTACATTACAAATTGTATCTATGTCCAAATATCCTGTTAAATGAAATAGCCTATGCGTCAATATTTATATAATTATCAAACCCTATATCGTATAACCTTGATCTTACGCTAATTGGCTAAGGCTACCGGCTACCGGCTACCGGCAGCTCGACAGACGGCAAGTTCGAGGTTCAAATCCCGGGTCTGTCAAATTATATTTTGGTAAATATACCAATCTAATGTATGTCCCCGTTTGGATAGCATAGGCGACCATGGCTCTATCTCCCTCTCCAACTTTCAGTGACTGCGACAAGTGTAGGAGATGGAGAAAGGAGTAAGAGGCAGAATGCCTCTGCTTCTTTTCTGCATTTTACAAAACCTAGAAAATAATAAAATAACCTTTAATTTCTACACGCCATAACCTTTCCAGCGCACCAGATAGTGAGTATTCGGGTAATGTCCATGTTGTAGCCGGCGAGATTGTAGAATTTCTTCCACTTCATACTCATCAAAAGTACCCTGAACTGGCGTCAAGGTGTATGTTGGAGGCGATTTGGAAAAACCGAATCGGGGTCACAAAACCGTTTAAGGAGCGATCATGTAAAACATTGTGGATATTCCAGGTTTGAGGAATGCCAAGTTTGTAGGCAACGTCGTTCACCTTTGAAAAGATAACGAATGGCCGAGTAAACTTTGGTGCCAACTTATGAGAAAAGGCACTTGGTAGAGACAGGTTTGTCATCCGTATGCAAACTGGGTATCCGACTTTAAAGACAACGTTCTTTTGATGTTCGTCAACTTGCACCTTTTGGCGATCCTTCGCCTGTTGGAGGGCCTTTGTCGCTTTATCCAGGTTTACCTGAAGCGTTCGCACAAAGTCCACTGCGGCAGGAATGTTACAACTGGCGATCGACAAATTTTGAGGAAGAATGGGTTGCTTGCCGTTTAGAGCAAAGGGCGTAGCGTTCATTGATGAATGAATCGCACTGTTGTACGCCACCTCAAACGCCGTCAAATGGTCAACCTAATCTGTATGCTGTGTCGACACATAAGCTCGTAAGGCATCCTCCAATGTCTTATTTATTCGTTCGGTCTGTCCATCTGTTTGAGGATGATACGCTGTGGACATAGCCAATTGCGTCCCGCATAGCTCAAAGAGACTTTTCCAGAAGTGGCTGACAAAGTTGTGTTCACGATCATGGACGATTTCTATCGGAAGTCCATGGTGCCGGAATATCTCTATGAAGAATAGTTCTCCCACATTTCGAGCCGTTACTGTTGATTTTGTAGGCAAGAAGTGTGCCATTTTTGTAAGATAGTCCACTACGTCAAATATAGAGTCCTACCCCTCCAGAGTCAACGGAAAAGCAACTATAAGGTCCATCGATATTGCTTCCCACGGAGCGGATGGTGTCGACAATGGTTGTAGTAGCCCTTGACTACCCGGATCCGATTTATTCCTATTACACGAGTCGCAAGTACGGACATATTCTGCAACGTCTCTTGTCATATTTGGCCAGTGGTATGCATCAGCAATTCGTGCGATAGTTTTGTCTCGTCCGAAGTGTCCGCTGAGGGGTTCATCATGATTCAGTTGCAGTATCATATGTCCTAACCCTGGATTTGTGCGAATGTACAACCGGGTTGTCCAACTCGGCTTGTACCGCACATACCGTTAGTAATTTGAACCAAAATTTTCTTTTTGACTAGCTCCGTGAATGTATGGTCGCCATCGTACGCGGCCTTAATTATGTCTAGCTATTGCTCGTCCACTTGCACCGTACTCGTCACTACGTTGACTTCATGGTCAATGGTTTTGTGTGATACATTAGTACCCATAATCCCAGCCTCACCCTTCCGATAATGCGGTGGTTGGGAAACCTGCTGCGCTGTGGGCGCAACAACACCTGGCCTTCTCGAAAGAGCATCCGCCGGATTTGTCTTGCCTGACTTGTATTCTAAATAACCTCGGTCTAAAGGTCTGTAGAAAAGTCATCCATCTAACTTGCTTCTTGGATAGCTTGGGTTATGTTTGTAGATACTGTAATGCATGGTGGTCTGTGATTACAGTGATCCGCTTCCCTTTACGTAACACTTCCAAACCTCCAACGCATTAATGATTGCTATTGTTTCCTTCTCATGTGTGGCCCAATTAAGTTGTGCCGCCTTTAATTTTTGACTGTCGTAGGCGAAGGGTTGTAGGCCCCTCCCATGATCTTAAATAATAATCGCTCGAATAGCCATATCGCTCGCGTCATTAATTATCGTCCAAGGTAACTCGAGGTCGGGGACAGCTAACACATGGGCGGTAACCAACCACTCCCTTATTGTGTTGAAAGCTGCCTCTTCCGCTGCTCTCCACTCATAGGGCACGTCATTTTTAAGGAGATCTGTGGGGGGTGCAATAATTTTTGCAAAGCCTTCCACAAATCGTGGATAGTAGGAGCATAACATCAGAAAGCTCCTCAACTCCGTGGCATTTTTAGGCTGTGGCCACTCCTTGACTGCCCTAGTTTTGTTGGGGTCCACTGCGATTCTATTGTGAGTCACCACATGACCCAAATACTCGATTTTTCTTCGTGTACAACTTGTTCCCCCTAAGGATCTGTAAGAGAGTTTGCAGGTGCTTGACGTCGTCCTCTAACGTCTTACTATACACCAAGATGTTGTCTAAGAAGACTATTACGTAATCTTCCAAATATTGCCGGAAAATGGAGTCCATCAAGTGCATAAAGGTAGCGGGGGCATTAGTCAATCTGAATGACATAACTAAAAATTGGAAATGACCGTACTGCGTCTTAAATGCAGCCTTTTCCACATCCTCCTCCACAATTCTAATTTGGTGGTAACCACTTCGTAAGTTTATCTTAGAAAAATATTTAGCACCTCTTAATCTGTCCAACAATTTGTTTATCCTTGGAAGGGGGTACGCGTTTTTGACCGTCAACTTATTTAACGCTCCGTAGTCCACACACATACGTTAGCCTTTATCTTTCTTGTTCACGAAGAGGATGGGGGCTCCATACGACGACTTGGTCGGCTCGATTGCTCCGGCCTCGACTAACTGCGAAAGTTGCTTTTAGAGTTCGTCCAACTCGGTGTAACTCATCTTATACATCCAATTTGTCGGGGGCACAGCTCCGAGAACAAGCTCGATCTTTTGGTCCACGTCGCGTTTCGCAAGTAAACCTACTGGGAGATTTGGGGAAAAGACATCAATATACTCCTCGAGAAGCTTCGCAACGACCTCAGGGGCTTCTACAAAAGTCTTTCCTAGATCATCACATTCTTTGGAGTCGAAGTCAAGGTATTTCTTTATCCATTCTTCTATAATCCCCTCCTTTACTTCCTCTATTGGTCGTACGATCGCCATTTTTACTGTCCCCCCTTTCTTGAGTGCTCTCTTAAGCTGTAAGGCTGAAAGCAAGCGTCCCTTCTCCAACTCCTTACCAGCAGCTCCCGCATTTACCTCAAACTCTTTTCCACCTTTCGGCACCCTCATGTTGTTGTTCCTCCAATTGATCGTCGGGTTCCACTTCTGTAGCCAAGGTTTCCCCAAGATTACCTCATGATCCCCAAGAGGTAAGACGTGAAACGTTGGGTACAACAAAAATGTTCCCATTCTGACACATTACTGTGGGGTACAATGGTTAATCAAGAGAGAACTCCGTGCAACTCTGAGACCTCTATAAGTCCTCAAAGTAGGCAGCTCACACGAACCCTCTAAGATAACCCTGACCTTTTGTGTTTTAGTAAGAATAACTGCCACACTGGTAGACAAAAACTCGTACCACCGTCACCCTTGTGAAGGGAAGAATCCCTTGAGTCGATAGCACAAAGAATCTCTGAATGTGCGCCCCTGAGCAGTAAGTTAGGGAGGGTCAATGTTGACCCTTTGTATAGAAGCTCTTTGGGAAAGAGGGTCCTATCTACCAATTTTTTCTAAGTCATATCTTTCTCTAAAACTCTATCTACGATGTACCGCACAAATCATATTACATTGTGTACACAAAAGTACAGCTCCCAGTGTACTTTCTGTACGAATATTGTACGACATGGCCTAAATGTCGACACATGTTCTATCCGGATTCGGTCTCGTAAACCCTGGAGATGCCGCGATCAAATGTAGTTGTGCCACGTGTCATCCAATGTGGCGACGACCACAAACCGCTGAGATTCTTTTTCCGCGATCTCGACATTCTTCTCGACTGTCCGATTGGATGCAAATTTCAATCATAGCCGTCATATATACTTGCGCGGTATTTGTTTCGTTTAAAAAAACAATTGTCGGTACTTGTTTTTTATCCGTAGTGTGATTCATAGTTTTATATAACTAGATCTATGTATCCTGAAAGCAGTTGCCATAAAATGAATTATCCTACTTGGTAACATTTAAATAATTGACAAATTCATAGCATGTAACTCTAGTCCAAGACTTAATAGATAAGTCTACCGGCTACCGGCGGTTATATCGTACGGTAATTGCCAGGATCAAATCCTGGATTTGATATATCCTCTTTTAGTAAATAAACTACCTATCCGCAAATCAACTAATCTATTTCCCGTAAATCTCCGGATAGCATAGGTAGCCATGGCTCTAGCTTCCTCTACAACTTTCAGTGACTACAACAAGTGCGGGAGTTGAAGAGAGGAGTTAGAGGCATATTGCCTCAGCTTCTTTTCTACATTATATTTTAGACCTAGAAAATACTAAAAGAACCATCAATTTCTACACTCCCCTTTTTTTCTAGTCACTCTTTAATTTCAAACCACACTTTTTTTTGAAGAAAATTAGCTTAGGGGAAGGCACAGGTTTGGTTATCATATCTGTTACCATCTCGCTATATGGTCAATACTCTAAACTGATAATTTTGTTTTCTACTTTCTCTCTAAGAAAGTTGAGTCTAATCTCCATGTGTTTGGCTTTAAAATGATGTTTAGGATTAGTAGAAATAGCGATTGCTGCCTGATTATCACAAAAAAATATTTATGCACATCACTCTTAAGGTAACCAAGCTCATCAAACAAAGACTTGACCCACATCAATTCTTTTACAGTAGAGCAAGAGGCCATATACTCAGCCTCCATTGTGGACTGAGCAATAACCTTTTGCTGTTTGCTACTCCAACAGCAAGCCCCACCACCCACATATAATACATATCCAGAAGTACATCTCCTCATCGGAGCATCACCATAACTGGCATCACTCGAAGTAGTGATGTCAGTATTCTCGCCACCCAAATGCAATCATAGATCCCTAGTTCTTATCAAATATCTAAAGACTCTCTTAGCTTCCTTCGAATCTTTCCTAGTGGGAGCATTTAGACTTCTACTCAACACTCCTACAGCTGTCGCTAAATTCGGCCGGGTACAATTCATAAAATAGATTAGGCTTCCCACTTCTTGCCTGTAAGGAATAGTCTGCATAAACTTCTGTTCTTTAGGACTTAATTACTTGTCTAAGAATATGACTCCTTCATCCTCACTCCCCTCACATCTCTTTTTTAACTCCATTGGAGTTGTGCAACTATTAGTTTTATCCATCTGAAATTTTTCCAACATGTTCCCTATTGCTTTCTTTTAAGTCAATCTTATAATCTTTCTTTCTCGGTCTCTTTCTACTTGAATTCTCAAAATATATCTTGCCTCCCCCATATCCTTGATTTCAAATCTCCCCTTAAGATCGGTTTTCAGTTTATTAATTTTTTCCATTGATTTACTTAAAACAAGCAAATCATCAACATAAATTGCAATAAATATAACACCTTCTTCATCTTCAAAAACATATATTGAGTGATCTGAGCTGATATGGATATATCCCAGACCGGTAAAAAAATCATGAAGCATCTTATTCCACTGTCGAGACGCTTGTTTTAAACAATAAAGAAATTTAATCAGCTGGCATACCTTACTCTCCTCTCCTTCCTCCACAAATCCTTCGGGTTGTCACATGAAGATCTCATCTTCCAATTCTCCATGCAAAAAGGTTGTCTTGATGTCCATTTGGTGCATCTCCATGTTTGCCGCTGCTGCCAAACTGAGAAGTATGCAGACGAAGGGAAATCTGACGACCGGGGCAAAGGTTTCCTCGTAGTCGATTCGTTCTTTATTTGTAAATCCTTTTGCCACTAATCGGGCTTGGTAACGCTGAATGGTGTTATCTGGATTCAGTTTTAATTTAAAAACCCACTTACAACCGATTGGTTTTCTGTTAGGTGGACAATCCACCAGCTCCCAAGTATCGGCTGCCATAATTGAGGCCATCTCCTCATTTATGGCTATCTTCCACCGGTTCCTTTCTGGACAAGTCATCGCCTCTTTATAAGTCTGAGGTTCATCTTGATGAGATAGTTTTGTTACCTTGTTATTAACTTATTTTTCTTGCAATCTTTTGCTACTTCTCCTTCCCCCCTCAAAAGCTGTGGTCGCAATAGAAGGTTCTCCTGGGTTCTTTCGAACAATCTCGGCTTCTCCATGTCCCTTGATTCCGAATCAATTTCCACCACGTCTTTTGCTTCGGGTAGAGTTGTCACTGGAGTTTCCGCAGTCGAGTCCATTTCTGTGTGATTTGTACCTGCAATAATGTCATCTTCTCTAAAACCAGGATAGTTAAGAAACTCAAAGTCATCGGTATTTTTTGACTCAAATCTAATTTTTACTGGGATCCACAGACTTTCCTTCATCCATAACTACTAGATGCTTTACTAAGATTATATCTTCCCTTTTTAGATCATAAACTCTATATCCTTTAACATCCTCATCATATCCTATTAAGTATCCCGGTTTTCCTTTAGGATCTAGCTTCGAATTAGACCGATCTCTATCTAGACTGAATACTTGACTTCCAAAAACCTGTAAGTGAGATATGTCTGGTTTCCGTCCTGTCCATCTATCATAAGGTGTTTTACCTTTTATAGCTGAAGTAAAAACTTTATTCTTGAGATTATTTGCACAGTTCATTGCTTCGGCCCAAATCTTCTTTCCTATCTTCTTATCTGACAGCATATTCTTAGCACTATCACTGAGTGTTCTATTTAATCTTTCAGCTACACCATTCTGCTCAAGATTTTTAGGAACTGTCTTTTGGTGTTGCACTCTATCTTCTCTCAAAAAATCCTCAAACTTGTTAGAGGTATACTCTCCACCATTGTCACTCGTTACTCTTTTGATTGAGGTTTCATGGAGTTTTTCACTCCATGTTTTATATTGTTTAAAACATTCCTGAGCCTTTGAATTTTTTTTCAAAAAAATACATCCTGGAATACTGAGGCCAATCATCGGTGATAGTCATTATAAATCTCTTCCCCAAGGTGATGGCACTCTGGCTCGCCCCCAAATATATGTGTGTACTACATCTAGAATCTTTTCTCCCTTATAGGTGGCTGTTTTAGGAAAGGGTAATCTGGTGTGCTTTACCTTGAGGACATCCACTACAATCACTTATATTATCACTCTCACTGAACTGAATCCCTTCCACCACTCCCATCTTTTTCATCTCTCTTAACTTATCTAGATTCACATGCCCAAGCCTCTTATGCAACAACATTATATCATGAACACCATAATAATAAAGTTTCTTCATTTTATTGCTTAAAGTCAGCCTAAACATCTCTTGGCTACCTTTTTTAGCAGTAAAATAACATTCCTCCTCAAAACTAGCAGTAAAGACTCCTTTCCTATTGCTAGTATCAAAACCCTTATAATGTAATACAGACGTAAAAATGAGGTTTTTGTTTAGCTCCGGAACAAACAATACATCGGAGAATGTAACTATAGATGTCTTTCCTTCTACTAACAATTTTAGATCTACCGATCGTACAAAGGTAGTAGTGACTATCCTTCATCCTTGTACTCTATCTCTACGGTGGGAATCTTTCTTATTTTAGTGAACTGGTGTTGATCTTTACACATGTGCATGGATGCACCTAAGTCTACAATCTAGCATGCTTCACCTTTCAATCCACAGAAAGCACATTTTTGCCTTCGTGAATTTTGACCTCGTTTTTCGCTTCCAACTCCTCATCCAATATGAGTTCATCATCCTCGTCCTCGGATTCCACGTCATGTACGTGTGTCACAAGGGCATTTTTCTTTCCTCTCAGGGGTCTACCGGTCTACCCCTCTTTTAACCGCAGCTCGGTTAACTTAGTGCATCCAACCATATAGTACCCAGGTTTTTTACAAAAATGCCACAAACCCTTGGGAGTCATTGGTCCGAACTCCTCGGTCTGATTTTTTCTACCCCTCCCCTCGATAATTTCCAACATGTTTCCAGGAATCATTGTTCCCTCAATCCGTTCCAGCTGCCAAAACTTGCTCACTCTTTTCTCCCCTTCAGATCTCAATCGTATTTTCCCGAACGAGAATCATCCCTACCCTTAAATTCCAAATCCACCTTGAGTCCTTCAAGTCCTGCACACGGTTGACTATATTCTCGAACTCATCGGGTGATGAAATCGGGTAACTTCATCAGTAAATAGTTAACCTTTTCCTTTTCGCTAAATAATTTTCCAGCACTCTTTAGTTCCATGAAAAGTGTAGCATGCTCATTGCAAAAATCTTACATCTTCCCCCTTTTGTATACATACTCTCTAATTTTTTGATCATCCAACTGTTCTTGCTGAATCGTACCATTTCGGTACATCTCAATGAGAGCCACCCAAAGATCGGATGCCCTCTCTACCTGCAAATGGGGAGAAGCAAGTCCTTGAGTAAGATGGAGGAGGATGAAGTGCTTAGCCGCCATATTGTTGTAGACCCAAGTATCGATATCATTCTCCTCGTTCCTCGAAATAGGTGTCATGAATGCCGAACTGGTTGCTATTGGTGTGACCGCCTTCTTCTCCTTTCCTTTGTCCACCACCTCCCCTTCCTTTGTCTCCTCCGTTGAAGATGGATCTGCATCTCTAGTGAATCTGCCTTTTGTAAACCTTGGAGGTATCCCAAGACTTGATGGACGCCTCACCCGTCCACTCACTATTCCCCAAAACCGTTTCTCACATAGAGCTCCTGTCATCATACTTTTCCAGTATATGAAGCTAGTTCCATTGAAGATGGCCACCCTAGATGGTGGGCCCATAACGTGCAACTCTGAGACCTCCATAGGTTCTCTGAATAGGCAGCTCACACGAAGCCTCTAGGATAACCCTGACCCCTTTCTGTTTCAGCAAGAATAAGTGCCACCGTGGCAAACAAAAACTCTAACCACCTTCACCCATTTGAAGGCAAGACTCCCCTAAGTCGATAGCAAAAAAAATATCTGAATTTGCTCCTCGAGCTGTAAGTTATGGAGGGTCAAAGTTGACCTTTTGTATAGAAGCTCTTTGGGAGAGAGGGTCCTATCTACCAATTGTTCTAAGTCCTATCTCTCTCTAACAATCTATCTACTGATGTACGGCACCAATCTTATGACAATGGCGTACACAAAAGTACAGCTGCCGTTGTACTTTCTGTACGAATATTGTACAACATGGCCTAAATCTCGACACATGTCATATCCAGATTTGGTCCCGTAATCCCCGGAGATGCCGCGATCAAATGTAATTGTGCCACGTGTCATGGGATGTGGCGATGACCACAAACGGCCGAGATTCGCTTCTGCGATCTCGCCATTTTTCTCGGCTGTCAGATTGAATGCAGATTTCAATCGTAGCCGTCATAAATACTTGCGCGGTA
This sequence comes from Zygnema cylindricum, assembly GCA_037447655.1. Lineage (NCBI taxonomy): Eukaryota > Viridiplantae > Streptophyta > Zygnematophyceae > Zygnematales > Zygnemataceae > Zygnema > Zygnema cylindricum. The sequence continues at coordinate 228,767 of JBBHKE010003585.1, read as the reverse complement.
TTTGTTTCGTTTAAAGAAACAAATGCGCGGTACTCGTTTCTTATCCGTACTGTAATCCGTACTTTTACATAACTGGATCTATGTATCCCGAAAACAGTTGCCGTTAAATGAATTATCTTACGTGGTAACATTTAAATACTTGACAAATCCTATAGCATGTCACTCTAGTCTTACACTTACTAGATACTTTTTCCGGCTACCGGGGGTTATATTTGACGGTAGGTACCTAGATAAAATCTTGGATTTGACATATCCTGTTTTAGTAAATAAAATACCTATCCGTAAATCAACTTATCTATTTCCCGTAAATCTCCTAATAGTATAGGCAGCCATGGCTCTAGCTTCCTTTCCAACCTTGAGTGACTGCAACAAGTGCGAGAGGTGAAGAGAGGAGTTAGAGGCAGATTGCCTCGGCTTCTTTTCTACATTATATTTTAGACCTAGAAAATACTAAAAGAACCATCAATTTATACACTCCCATCGGCCAATTGAAACGATTGGTGATTTGGAACAACTATGAGAGGAAGCTTCAACTTCTTTGCCGTTTTCTCGTTGATGAAGTTCCCCTACGCCCCAAAGTCCACCATAAAATTGACTGCTCTTTCCCCAATCTTGCCTTGAAAGGTCAAAGGATCTCCACCATCACCAGCCAACCTCATGACATTAAGCTTGCCCTTTTTATGAACTTTCCGTTTTGGGCATTCTCTGGCCATATGGTCCGGAGAACCGCACAAGAAGCACAATCCGTTTTGCCTCCTCCGTTGGAGCTCCTCGGGGGATAGGTCGTTGGTCTTTGCTTTTGTGGTCTTCTTCTTCCTCTTAATTGTGTTGACCACGTCCTTCTCCTCCTTAATCGCTCCGAGCTCAATGGGAGTCGGGCCATCATCCCTTTGACCTTCTCCGCTACTACCCGATCCAAAATGGTACGACTTATGGAGAGTGAAGTCTACCGAATTAGTCCGTTCCGCAAACTGGATAATTGTCGAGAGACTAGGAGTTGTCGTTTCCCGCGCGATCCACTAATCCACATCCCTCTGAATAGACGCCTTGAGTCCCTTAACATATCGATCAACCGCTTCATCCTCCGTCATCGTTGGGATTTGGACCTTGCATTCCAAGAACCGTTGCGTGTACTCCAAAACAAAAGTGCGTTGTTTCTACAACGAAATCCTATCCCTGGAGGCCTTAACTGTGGTCACGGGTTGTCACGAGTCACGAAGAGAATTGACGAACATGGTCCAAATAGCGGGTACCTCGTCGCTTTCCACCATTACTCTCCACCATGCTCCTACGACTTCTTTAAGTAAACCTCATGCGTAATAAACCTTTTCACGCTCAAACAGGCCGGGGAAGTTCTCCAGGTAATTCGCTACCGAAAACAACCACGCGTCAAGATTTTTGTTCCTGGCCGGGTCAAACTCGTCGGGAAGTCTTAACTTAGGCCTCATCAGTTCTCTCTCCGCCCTTCCATGAGTTCTTTCACCAACACGAGACTTGAAGGTTACGACGGTGTCACTTAAGTGAGCGTATTGTAATCTAACATTTTCCAACTCTCGAAGAATTCGCTCCTACATATCACCTGTGGATACGGCGTGGCCTTCCATGTTGTCGAGTCACGTGGAAAATGCTATAATTCCAATAAAAAATGACAAGATGATAACACCACGTCGGCAATGCACAACGCAATACTCCGAAGGATTCACTCATAGAGATAGTAGTGATACAAGGCATACACAGGAAAATTTGAACTTTACAAATCTAGAGGAGTTTACAAGATTGAATGCTCGTTGTAGAAGTCTACTTTCAAAAAATTTGCCTTTGACTAGGCCGGCTGAACTATTAATACTAGCGAGCTGCTCGTCAACCGAGTGCTACACTTATATACACGTGGACCTTCTCGGTCAATCGATACTTATCGAAACTATATTCTAACAAAGCACAAACTTATCTACAATCTGCTGCGTTGCTTTACTGCTATATTGCATTACTACGCTACGCTGCTCTACTGCTATACTAGACTGCTATGCTGCGCTAGTCTTATATCGGAGTTGCGTTGCTCTGCCATTAAAATGAAACTCTGAGACCTCCATAAGTCCTCAGAGTGGACAGCTTCCAAGAAGCCTCTAGGATAACCCTGACCCCTTTGTGTTTCAGCAAAAATAACTGCCACCCTGGCAGACAAAAACTCTGACCAACTTCACCCCTGTGAAGACAAGACTCCTCTGGGTCGATAGCAAAAAGAATCTCTGAATTTGCTCCCCTGAGCAGTAAGTTATAGAGGGTCAAAGTTGACCTTTTGAACAGAAGCTCTCTGGGAGAGAGGATCCTATCTCCTAATTTTTCTAAGTCCTATCTCTCTCACAGACTCTATCTACTGATGTACGGAACCAATCAGATTTCAGTTTCGTACACACAAGTACAGCTGTCGGTGTACTTTATGTACGACCATTGTACGACATGGCCAAAATGTCGACACGTGGTATGTCCAGATTCGCTCCCTTAATCCTCGGAGATGCCGCGATCCAATGTCATTCCGCCACGTGTCATCCGATGTGGCGATGACCACAAACTGCCGAAATCCTCTTCCGCGATCTCGGCGTTAATTTCGGCCGTCCGATTAAATCCACATTTAACCGTAGCCGTAATAAATACATGCGCGGTATTCGTTTCACTAAAGAAATAACCGGCGGTATTGGTTTCGTATCCGTACCGAAATCCATACTTTTACATTAACTGGATATATGTCTCCCGTAAACAATTACAGTTAAATGAACTATTCTACGAATAAATGTCCATATAATTATCAAACCCTATATTACGTAACACTACTTCTAGACTTAACAGCTAAGGCTACCGCCTGTTGGCTGTCTGCTGGTCGGCAGGTACCGGGATCAAAACCTGTCGCCAGCACATATATTTTAGTAAATTAAACCCCTAACTAAAATATATTTTCCCGTAAACCTTTGGATAGCCTAGGTAGCCATGGCTCTAGCTCATTCTCCAATTTCTCAGTGACTGCGAGAAGTTTGAGAAGTTGGAGAGAGAATTTAGAGGTACACTACGTCAGCTTCTTTCTTATTTCTGTTCAAACCTAGAAAATACTTAAAAAGACCCTTAATTTCTACACTCCCCTTATTTTCTAGTCAATCTTTAATTTCAAACCACACTTTTCCTTGCAGAAAATTAGCTTAGGGGAAGGCACAGGTTTGGTCATCATATCTGCTACCATCTCACTATCAGGTCGGTACTCTAAGTTGATTATTTTGTTTTCTACTTTCTCTATAACAAAGCTGAGTCTAATGTCCATGTGTTTAGCTTTAAAATGATGTTTAGGATTGGCAGAAAATGCGAATGCTGCCTGATTATCACAAAAAAAATTCTACACACCACTCTTAAGGTGACCAAGCTCACCAAGCAAAGACTTGACCCACATCAATTCTTTTACAGTAGAGCAAGAGGCCATATACTCAGCCTCCATGGTGGACTGAGCAATAACTTTTTGTTGTTTGCTACTCCCACAACAAGCCCCATCACCCACATATAATACATATCCAGAAGTGCATCTCCTCATCGGAGCATCACCATAACTGGCATCACTCCAAGTAGTGATGCCAGTATTCTCCCCACCTAAATGCAACCATAGTTCCCTAGTTCTTATCAAATATCTAAGGACTCTCTTAGCTGCCTCTTAATCCCTCTTAGTGGGAGCATTTAGACTTCTACTCAGCACTCCTACAGCTGCAGCTAAATCCGGCCGGGTACAATTTATAAAATAGATTAGACTTCCCACTACTTGCCTGTAAGGAATAGTTTGCATGAACTTCTATTCTTCAGGAGATAATTCCTCGTCTAAGACTATTACTCCTTCTTCCTCACTCCCCTCACTTCCATTCTTCAACTCCATTGGAGTTGTACAACTATTAGCTTTATCCATCTGAAATTTTTCAAGCATGTTCCCTATTGCTTCCTTTTGAGTCAATCTTATAATTTTTCTTTTTCGGTCTCTCTCTACTTGAATTCCCAAAATATATTTTGCTTCCCCCATATCCTTTATTTCAAATCTCCCCTTATGATCGGTTTTCAGTTTATTAATTTTTTCCATTGATTTACTTAAGACAAGCAAATCATCAACATAAATTGCAATAAATATAAAACCTTCCTCATCTTCGAAAACATAGATTCAGTGATCTGAGCTGATCCGGATATATCCCAGACTGGTAAGAAACTCATCAAGCTTCTTATTCCACTGTCGAGGCGCCTGTTTCAAACCATAAACAGATTTAATCAGCCGGCATACCTTACTCTCCTCTCCTTCCTCCACAAACCCTTCGGGTTGTCGCATGAAGATCTCCTCTTCTAATTCTCCATGCAAAAAGGCTGTCTTGATGTCCATCTAGTGCACTTCCATGTCTTCCGCTGCTGCTAAGCTGAGAAGTATGCGGACGGAGGGAAATCTGACCACCGGGGCAAAGGTTTCCTCGTAGTCAATTCCCTCATTTTGTGTAAATCCCTTTGCCACTAGTCGGGCCTTGTAGCGCTCGATTGTGTTATCTGGGTTCAGTTTTAATTTGAATACCCACTTACAACCGATTAGTTTTTGTTTAGATGGACAATCCACTAGCTCCCAAGTATCGGCTGCCATAATTGAGGCCACTCCTCATTGATGGCTGTCTTCCACCGATTTCTTTCTGGACAAGTCATCGCCTCTCCATAAGTTTGAGGTTCATCTTGATGAGATAGTTTAGTTAGCTTGTTATTAACCTGTTTTTCTTGTAGTCTTTTGCTAATTTTCCTCCCCCCCTCAAAATCTGAGGCCGGAATAGATGGTTCTTGTGGATTCTTTCGAACAAACTCGGCTTCTCCCCTATCCCTTGATTCCGAATCAATTTCCACCACGTCTCTCGCTTTGGGTAGAGTTGTTACTGGAGTTTTCACAGCCGAGTCCTTTTTGGTCTGATTTGTAACTGCAAGAATGTAATTTTCTGTAAAACCAAGATAGTTAGGGAGCTCAAAGTCATCGGAACTTTCTGACTCAAATCTGATTTTTACTGACTTTGTATATTTGAAGGGATCCACAGACTTTCCTTTATCTATAACAACTAGATGTTTTACTAAGATTATATCTTTTTTTTTTAGATCATAAACTCTATATCCTTTAACATCCTCATCATATCCTAATAAGTATCCCAGTTTTCCTTTAGGATCTAGCTTCCAATTAGACCGATCTCTATCTAGAGTGAATACTTAACTGCCGAAAACCTTTAAGTGAGATAAGTCTGGTTTCCGGCCTGTCCATCTCTCATAAGGTGTTTGATCTTTTATAGCTGAAGTAAGAACTCTATTTTGAGGTAATTAGCACAGTTCATTCCTTCTGCCCAAAATCTTTTTCTTATCTTTTTATCTGACAACATACTTCTAGAACTTTCACTTAGTGTTCTATTTAACCTTTCAGCTACCCCATTCTGTTCCGGATTTTCTGGAACTGTCTTTTCGTGTTGGACCCCATCTTCCCTCAGAAAATCCTCAAACTGGTTAGAAATATACTCTCCACCATTGTCACTCCTTATTCTCTTGATTGGAGTTTCATGAAGTTTTTCGCTCCATGCTTTATATTGTCTAAAAAAATCCTGAGCTTCGGACTTGTTTTTCAAAAAATACACTCGCGAATACCGAGACCAATCATTAGTGATAGTCATCATAAATCTCTTCCCCCCCGGTGAGGGCACTTTAGCCGGTCCCCAAATATCTGTGTGTACTAGATCTAGAATTTTTTCTCCCTTATAGGTGGCTGTTTTAGGAAAGGGTAATCTGTGTGGTTTACCTTGAGCACATCCACTACAATCACTTATATTATCATTCTCACTTAACTTAATCCCTTCCACCACTCCCATCTTTTTCATCTCTCTTAAATTATCTAGATTTACATGCCCAAGCCTCTTATGCCACATCATAATATCATGAACATCAGCATAATAACGTTTATTCTTTTCATTACTTAAAACCAGCCTAAACATCCCATGGCTACCTTTCTCAGCAATGAAATAGACATCCTCCTCAAAACTAGCAGTAAAGACTCCTTCCCTAGTGCTAATAAAAAAACCCTTATCAACTAATACGGATGTTGAGATGAGGTTTTGTTCAGCTTCGGAATAAACAATATATCGGAGAATGTTACTATGGATGTCTTTCCTTCTACGAACACTTTCAAATCTACCGATCCTACAAGAGTAGTGGTGACTATCCTTCCATCCCCGTACTCTATCTCTACGGTGGGAATATTTCTTATCTTAGTGAACAGGTGCCTATCCTTACACATGTGCATGGAGGCACCTGAATCTACAATCTAGCCTGCTTCACCTTTCAATCCACCGTAAGCACATTTATGCCTTCGTGGTATTTTGACCTCGTTTTTCGCCTCCAACTCCTCATCCAAAAGGAGCTCATCGTCCTCGTCCTCGGATTTCGCCTCATGTACTTGTGTCACAAGTCCCTTTTTCTTTCCTCTCGGGTTACCACCGGTCTGCCCCTCTTTTAACCAAAGCTCGGTTAGCTTAGTGCACTCTGCCATATAGTCCCCAAGTTTTATACAAAAATGACATAAACCTTTGGGAGCCCTTAGTCCGAACTCCTCGGTCTGATTTTTCTGCTCCCTCCCACCATAATTTCTTACCGGTTTCCGGGAATCCTTGTTCCTCCAATCAGTCGCAGTTGCCAAGGCTTGGCCACTCTTTCCTCCTCTTCAGATCTCAATCGTATTCTCCCGAACGAGAATCATCCCTACCACTGAGTTCCATATCCACCTTGAGTCCGGGAAGTCCTACACAAGATTGACTATGTTCTCGAACTCAACGGGTAACTTCATCAGTAAACAGTTAACCTTTTCTTTTTCACTAAAATATTTTCCCGCACTCTCTAGCTCCATGAAGAGTGTAGGAAGCTCATTGCAAAAGTTCAATATCTTCCCCCCTTTGTATACCTACTCCTTAACTTTCTGATAAGCCAACTGTTGTTGCTGAATCGTACCACTTCGGTACACCTCTATGAGAGCCATCCAAAGATCAGATGCCCTTTCTACCTGCAAATGAGGACATGCAAGTCCTAGAGTGAGATGGCGTAGGATGAAGTGCTTTGCCGCCATATTGTTGAAGTCCCAGGTTTCAGTATCATTCTCCTCGTTCCTCGGAATAGGTGACATGAATGCCGAACCAGTTGCTATTGGTGTGGTCGCCTCCTTCTCTTTTCCTTTGTCCACCACCTCTCCTTCTTTTGTTTCCTCCGTTGAAGGTGGATCCTCTTTCTTGGTGAATCTGCTTCCTCCAAACCCTGGAGGAATTCCAAGACTTGATGGACGCCCCAACCGTCCACTCACTATCCCCCAAAACCTTTTTTCGCATAGAGCTCCTATCATCATACTTTCCCAGTATATGAAGCCTGTTCCATTAAAGATTGGTACCTTAGAGGGTGGGCCCATAACCTGAAACTATGAGACCTCCATAAGTCCTCAGAGTGGACAGCTTCCAAGAAGCCTCTAGGATAACACTGACCCCTTTGTGTTTCAGCAAAAACAACTACAACCCTGGCAGACAATAACTCTGACCAACTTCACCCCTGTGAAGGGAAGACTCCCCTGAGTCGATAGCAAAAAGAATCTCTGAATTCGCTCCACAGAGCAGTAAGTTATGGAGGGTCAAAGTTGACCTTTTGTATTTTTAGCTCTCTGGGAGAGAGGGTCCTATCTTCTAATTTTTCTAAGTCCTATCTCTCTCACAGACTCTATCTACTGATGTACGGAACCAATCAGATTTCAGTTTCGTACACAAAAGTACAGCTTCTGGTGTACTTTATGTACGACCATTGTACGACATGGCCAAAATGTGGACACGTGGTATGTCCGGATTCGCTCCCTTAATCCTCAGAGATGCCGCGATCCAATGTCATTCTGCCACGTGTCATCCGATGTGGCAATGACCACAAACCGCCGAAATCCTCTTCCGCGATCTCGGCGTTAATTCCCGCCGTCCGATTAAATTCACATTTAATCGTAGCTGTAATAAATACATGCGCGGTATTCGTTTCACTAAAGAAATAAATCCGCGGTATTCGTTTCGTATCCGTACCGGAATCCGTACTTTTACATTTACTGGATATATGTCTCCCGTAAACAGTTACAGTTAAATGAACTATCATACGTATAAATGTTTAACTAATTATCAAACCATATAGTACATAACACTACTCCTACACTTAACGGCTAAGGCTACTGGCTGTTGGCTGTCTACCGACAAGCAGGTACCAGGATCAAAACCTGTCGCCGGCACATATATTTTAGTAAATTAAACCCCTAACTAAAATATATTTTCCCGTAAACCTCTGGATAGCCTAGGTAGCCATGGCTCTAGCTCCTTCTCCAATTTCTGAGTGACTGCGACAAGTTTGAGAAGTTGGAGAGAGAAGTTAGAGGTAGACTACCTCGGCTTCTTTCTCATTTATGTTCAAACCTAGAAAATACTTAAAAAGACCGTTAATTTCTACATACAATTGTAGCACCCTCCCTACTCTGCTCCAAAGTGCTCAATTCTGTAACCATGTTACAATTCCGAACCTTGTGGGAGCAAAAATTAGAGGAGTTATTGAGGATGAACAAAACAATGTCTCGTCCCAAAGAAAAGATACTTTGAATGGGTTAGTAGAAAGAATCTTTGGTATTATCAATAAGGTTGATCAATCTGACAAAGATAAAATGGAAGTGTTACAAAGGTCTTACCAAACCAAAACAAAGTTGATCGAGCGTTGAATAGCTTTCGACATATTGTGTCGACGGAAAGACAAAAAACATAAAAGGGAACAAAAACAGAAAGAAAATGAGAGAGAAGAATGTATTGTAGCAATTTGTGAGAGAGAAATCAAAACTTGAAGAAATGAAGGTGAAAAACAAGGAGATGCGTCTAAAATTGGAGTGTGCCAAGCGCGGAGTCAACTATTAGAAACACGCAGTGGGTAAAGTTCAATTTAGGTGGGTTTTTTTTTACATGTTTCCTTCAATTATAATATAATAGACCACAACAAAAATTGTACAATTGAAAAAACCATCAATAATTCAAATTAAGAATGAGTAGTCACAAGCCTAACCGAACAGCCAAAGCAATATGAGCTCTGTTTCGACGTGTATTTAATACATGATTCCGATTTTTTTTTGTGTCTTAGAGATGCTTGTTATTTGTTATGGATTACAAGACTTTCACAGTGTGGAAGTGAAACAAACACGGAGCCAACACCTCAGACTTAAATTTGTTGAAATAGAGCTTGTAGGATTGCACATGTGTAAGTTATATGAAATTTGTAAAAAGATGCAAAGATGACTGTGAATTGGCACGATATCAAAACTTTTTCGTAGTATATGTTTTGTATTTTGTCAATTTTTGCGGTCATTAAACTCATGTTTTTTGTGTGAGTTTTAAGTATGCATATTATTGTTTATGGAATATAAGGCATCATGATTATGGAAATGAGACAGACATGGGGCCACCACCTTAGATCCAAATTTGTTGAAATAGAGTTTGTGGGGTTGCTCAAATTTAAATTATATGACATTCGCCAATGGAAGCGAACACCTATTTAAATGGGCACTCTATAAAAGTTTTTTTCTACTATATTTAATCTATGTATGTTTCAATTCTGAAAGTGATTCAAATCTTTGTTATTTTTTTTTTTTTGCAACTATGTGAATACAACGATGCCCTATGTATGTGAGATGCTTAGAATGCAAAACAAAATCACACTAATATAGCGATTTTGTAGGTAATTTTGGTTGAAGTGTGAATATAATCTGAACACCTATACATCTTCTAACGCGAACCTACGAACCTTTACGGAAGTGTCGTGATTCAGATAAATTACACTGGTTATAAATGAACCAAAAAGAATTCATAATGTGTATTCTTACATGGTTTACAATATTGTTAAAGAAACATAAAGTTATGATTCCAAGATTATTCACAACGACATACGAGACCATTCAAAACCTTTGAGCTTGAAACCTATTTTGGTGAAACGACATAGGGATACAAAGTTCACACTTATTGTGTCAAATTGTGATCTTTCCATTTATAATCTGCAAACACTAAAAACAAACCTCAACTAGAACTAGACACAAAAGAGCAAAACATAAGCGCATAAACTTCAACTGTACACCATTTCATCATGTAAACTATACAAAAGACGTACAAAACAAGAAGTAATTAAAATAACACGCAAAAAATAGCATAAATACATCTGTTAGACTCAAAAAACCCTTTTTGTAATTTTTTTACAGCCAACAACGATGCCCGCGTTTCAAACACTCATGTTAAAACTCTTAAAGTTTCAATTATACAACTACCTATCATGTATGTAAATCGTGCACAATTTTTTCATGAAAATCAATCACTATACGTGACTTCAACGAGCATTATGTCACTCCATCTCTCTTAACTCCACGTCATCAATCAGAACACGGGGATCAAGACATAATTTGCGAAATAGAGCATCCCTAACTGTTATTCGCCCACCTCGTGAAGCGGGTTCAACATGGTTTTGTCCCTCAAACATTGTGAACTATCTCCATTGCAATGGCAATGGATCGCCATTTAAAATCATCAAATTATGTAGAATACAACAAGCAACCGTAATTGTTGGCACCATCTCCTACTTTACAAAATTGTTCCGCAATATTTCTCAACAACCCTTTAGAAAGCCAAAAGCCATTTCTATATGTACTCTTGCTACCGCCAGTGCTTTGTCAAAATATTTTTGCAAAGTACTCCCCCATTTCTTGTACGGTATCTTTTGATTAGAAAATTAGATAAAGGGTAGGCCACATCTCCAACAATAATGGGTCGGATTCTTGTACCACGTATTTCTTTCACACGGTCTGCTAATATCTGACGATTTCATAGTCTTGTGTACACCGCCGAAGCTTGGAATAATGTGGATTCATGGGTCTATCCTGGTCGATCACTAAACACATCCGAAAAAATAAGCATGTTGTCACAAATTGCTTGGAGACTCAGTTTGTACCTTTGGAATCGATTGTATTACTCAAAGGCATTTTCAACAAGTCATCGTGAGAAGAAGATATGAGTGCCATTAAAAGCTCTAGGCATTTGGGAAATACCGAAAATCTCTTGAAACCCCTCAATTATTTATCGTAGGACCCGCCCGTGAGGTCGTTGAATATATGTAGTGTGAAGCGGGCCAGCTAATACCGGGCAAATATCTTCGGTATAATTGACTATGGTGGATATATAGATACAAAATAATTGTGACAACGCACTGATAAGGGTGCCATGCGCTAACCGGTGTAGCACAACAACACAAGTCTTATTCAAGTGTATGGTATCTCGATAGCAAGTATATCATTTTTGTACGTATGGCCCCACAACCCAAATACATTTTTTTAAATGGATAAGGTCATACGAAAATGCCTCTTCTATTTTCTGTCCCTATGTATGCTCGCCACATTCAGCCATAGAGTGTTGCAAATATCTTCCCAAAAATTAGGGGAGCGTGGAAAAATCCACCATATTATGGCAGAAGGTATATACACATTACTCATTGCTCTCGAATCTTTAAACGTTTTTGTAACATGGCCAGTTGTCGTAAGATGAGCAGAATAGGCAACATTTTTTGCTCCACAAGATTTTCAAATTAGTCTATTATTTGAAATTAGCCCCTACCCAAATCGTACAAGATAAAATAGTTATGGAGAACCAAAGACGAGCAATCAGGTAAAAAAAATGGTGGAATAGCGTTTTTGTAACATGGCCAGTTGAAGTAAGATGAGCAGAATAGGCAACATTTTTTGCTCCACAAGATTTTCAAATGAGTCTATTATTTGAAATTAGCCCCTACCCAAATCGTACAAGATAAAATAGTATGGAGAACCAAGGACGAGCAATCAGGTCAAAAAAATGGTGGAATAGGTGGTGGTACTGTGTGAGTGTGTGTGAGAGAGGGTGGGTGAGAGAGAGAGAGAGAGAGAGAGAGAGAGAGAGAGAGAGAGAGAGAGAGAGAGAGAGAGACAGAGAGAGAGAGAGAGTGCCAAAGTCGTACGCTTTGGATGGATGTTCGAATTCAATGAATATTTGGTGAATAATTTAATAAGGGAAATATTACAATTTGGGAATCTATGATAAGAAATATTACTATTTCGATTTGTACTCGAAATTAAAAAAGGTAGTTTGACACTATCTATTATACCTTCTTGTCTGTGTCTACATCTATTTTTATCACTTATGATGCCAAATTTAAAATGTCTTAAAGTAATGTTTGCAGTTTTTATGCCTTTTTTTTTTACAATTATTGACAGTGATTTTTAGTGCGTTATATTTGTAATTAATTCTCGATTGTAACAAATAGTTGTACTTTTTTCTTTTGCTACGTCTAATTATTGTAAATTATCATTATGAATTAATTCATTTATAAAATATTATAATATTTTTTGATCAGTATATTTAGTTAGTTTTTTTTTTGGAGTGATTCTTTGTCTACATTCAATCCAATTTCCAACTAGTATTAGGAAGTCATTTACTAAACATAATAAAATCATAGTGTCAGAATTAACCGATAAGGAAAATGAATAAAAACAAACGGCTTGCCGATTAAGAAAAAAAATTAAAAAAATGCCTGTAAAAATGGCTTCAAATGCAATGAGTTATGATCGAAGTCGAGAGGTCTTTATGGTACTATCTTTATTACCCACGTGGTTTAAAAAATGTCTAAAAAACTTGAGATTACATCCACTTCTAGTTATAATTGTGGTTTTATCACTGTTTTAAAAATGAAAGAGAGGTTAAGATAAAGATGCAGACTGGTAAAGAGTGTGGAGGTGGGGATGTGAGAGGGAGTGAGAGGCTTTCAGATTGTAAAAAAAAGTGAATTTAATTAGGGAAGGATTAAGAAAGAGAAGAACACGAAAAGAATCAAGTCTATTACAACTAAAAGAATACTACGTAGAAACTCGGTATAGGTAAAAACACACATGGAAAACCCGAAAGCGTTCCAATCTTCTCAACCGATTTGTTTTGCAGTAATGGACCATCGGTGTTTTTTTTTTTTGACATTTCGTGTTCTTTAATCTGATTTGTCCTCTAGTTTGTTCATTAGTTTGCGAGGGAATGAATTATTGTATGGTTCACGTCCGTGCGTTTCGTTTTCGTAATTCTTCAAAAACGAAAAAGTGTATTCTCAACACGATATCCGATGGCGGACGGCATCCGATGGCGGACGGCATCCGATGGCGGACGGCAATTGCCGTTTGCTATACGCAAATGTCCAGTTTTGACGCAAATGTCGAGCTTTCACACATAAAACTGCATCTTTTGTCCGATGCCACGCTCCAAAACGGTCGAAACCTACTGTCCTAACCGTCACCCTCGCGTTTTTTGTCATTTTTAAAAATTTGGCGTACGGTTCCCAAATTTTTTGACATGGTTTTAACCTTTTTCATGTGTGAACCCCGCCATAGATGTCTCATTTGTACAGATTTTGAAATTTCTACGCAATTTCGTTATTTTTCTCTCAATTTTGAATCTTTTGAAAATATATATACTTTTTGTACGTGAAAAATGTACTGATACAATGTAGGAACAATTTCAAAAAAGGTTGAAAGTACACTGTGAATCGCTTTAAGAGTTTAAAAATAATTAGTGTTTCCAACTCTATTTGGGGTTCAAAGGCTTAACGCCAACAGAAATTAACAATAGTTTATACACCTAACACTAATTTCGATTTAGACGCGATAGTCTATGTTCACATATTTGACGCATGTGAAAACATAATCTATTGATTTTCCTTCGTCTTTATGACTTAAAATCAAATTTGAGTACGCTTTTCCGTGGCAACGCACTCAATTTCCCCTGTCGACGCCTTTTATTTGACACGTATTTTGTTCGACCGTATGAAGTAAAGAGTTGTTTTAGAACCGACTAACAGATTTCGTACATTGCATTTTTGAAAAACAATCGAAATTAGAGTTACTAATGCTAATTTAACAGTGCCTATAGTCTATGTTCACATATTCGATGCTTGAATATGCGTGAACACGGTGTCGCGATTTTCCTTCGTCTTTATAACTTGAATCAAATCTGAGTACGCTGAACCGCGGCGACGCACTCAATTTACCCTGTCGACACCCATATCTAACACTTATTTTGCAATTCTGTGTCCTCCATTAGACTACAGAATACAAGAAGCCTCTAGATAGTATTTAACTAACCCACTTTAAGCCACGACCACTTCTGCCCAAGAAGGCAAACTGAGAATTTGACTGCACCCCTGTGTAGCCTGGACTCCCTTGAGTCCGTAGCAAAAAGAATCACTGAAAACGGCCAACCAGGCGATAAGTTATGAGCCGGCAAAAATGCCAATTTATACAAAGCTCTCTTAGAGAGAGGTGTCTGTCTACCAAATATTTCCTAAGTCCTAAATCCCTCTCACAACCCCTATCTACTAAAGTACGAACCAATCGTATTACTGTAAAGTACAGAAAGGTACTATGGCCGATGTACTTTCTGTACGGCCGGTGTACGACAAGGCTCTTGAGTGGACGCGTGTCATTTTTCCACTTGTCCGTACTTCCTCCGGAATTCCCGCGTCCGAATGTCATCCTTCCACGCGGCGCCACGTCATGCCACGTCCATAAAATCCAAAGTGACCATTCCGCGATCTCGGCGACGACGTGCGCCGTCGGATTAAATCCGACATTAAATGTCGACCGTTAAAAGTGTCTGTTTCATTTGTTTCGTGCGAAATGACGTTTCGCACTAAATCTTAACAAGTTCTATGTTCGTTTCGTTTCATATTCTAGTTAGATCATTTCGGTACTATACAACAGTTTATATATGAATGAAACCCTATATTATCTAACGGACTTCTACGACAGACAGGTTAGAGCTAACGGCTACGCCGCGCTCTACCGGTCGGGGGTTCGAGTCCTGTCGGACTCAACCTTTTGTTGAGAGTGACTTAAGTCACTCTTTAGTCCTTCCTATGGAGCTGAGGCAGCCATGGCTCCATCGTCTCTCTCTCTTTCAGTGACTACAACAAGTATGGGGGAGAGAGAGAAGAGATGGAGGCAGGCTGCCATCATTTCTTATATATGTTTCCGCTAATTTATTTTAAACTAGAAAATACAAAAACTACTTATTTCAACACTCCCCTTATTTTCTAGTCTATTTTTAATTTTTCTTTTAATCCACATTTTTCCCTGCAGTATTTTAATTTCGGCGAGGGTACAGGTTTGGTCATCATGTCCGCTACCATTTCCTCATCAGATCTATATACAAGATTCACTATTTTATTCTCAACTTTTTCTCTTACAAAACTTAATCTTATGTCCATATGTTTAGCCTTAAAATGATGTTTTGGATTTGCTGCAATTGCTATGGCCGCTTGATTATCACAAAACACTTCATGCACTCCCTCCTTCATATACCCAAGTTCTTGCAGCAAGGACTTGACCCACATCAACTCTTTCACAGCAGAACAAGAGGCCATGTACTCAGCCTCCATGGTGGACTGTGCAACCACCTTTTGTTGCTTACTGCTCCAACAGCATGCACCTTCCCCAACATACAACACATACCCAGAAGTGCATCGTCTCATAGGTGCGTCCCCATAACTGGCATCACTCCAAGTAGTGATGTCAGTGTGCTCCCCTCCCAAATGCAACCATAACTCTCTGGTTCCAACCAGATATCTCATGACTCTCTTGGCTGCCTCCCAATCCCTCTTCCTAGGATCATTCAGACTCCTACTGAGTACTCCAACTGCTGCCGCTATGTCCGGCCTGGTACAATTCATAAAATAGATTAAACTTCCTACGACCTGTCTATAAGGGATAGTCTTCATAAACTCTCTCTCTTCAATACTCATTTGATCATCTAAGATAATTACTCCTCCTTCTACACTCCCATCACTTACTTTTTTCAAGTCCATGGGAGTGGTACAACTGTTAGCATTTTCCATCTGGAATTTCTCAAGCATATTACCTATTGCTTCTTTCTGAGTAAGTCTGATAATCTTCTTCCCCCTATCTCTCTCCATCTGAATCCCCAAAATATATTTTGCCTCCCCTAAATCCTTCATATCAAATCTGCTTCTAAGTTCTGTTTTTAACTTATTGATCTTTTCCAAGGATTTACTCAACACAAGCAGATCATCCATATAAATTGCAATAAAAATGACACCATTCTCATCTTCAAACATATAGATAAAATGGTCAGAGCTTATACGGATATATCCCAGACTAGTCAGAAACTCATCTAGTTTCTTGTTCCACTGTCGGGGAGCCTGCTTTAGTCCATATAAGGACTTTATGAGCCTGCAGACTTTGCTCTCTTCTCCTTCCTCCACGAACCCCTCGGGTTGTCTCATGAAAATTTCTTCCTCTAACTCACCATTAAGAAACGCAGTCTTAATGTCCATGTGATGGATTTCCATGTCTTCCGCTGCTGCCAGGCTGAGGAGAATCCTTACTGATGGGAACCGAACAACTGGAGCAAAGGTCTCCTCATAGTCAATCCCTTCCTTTTGGGTGAACCCCTTCGCTACCAATCGAGCCTTATATCTTTCAATGGTATTATGTGGGTTCAGTTTTAGTTTAAATACCCATTTACACCCAATAGGTTTTCTGTCTGGAGGACAATCTGCTAATTCCCAGGTATTTGCTTCCATGATAGAAGCCATCTCATCATTTATAGCTCTAATCCATCTTTCTTTCTCTGGACTATTCACTGCCTCCGAGTAAGACTGAGGCTCATCAGGGTGAGATAGCTTAGTTACCTTATGAGCGACTTGTTTTTCCTGTAATCTTTTGCTGCTCCTTCTTCCTCCCTCAAACTCTGAAGCAAGAATAGATGGAAGTCTTGGATTTCTTCTCACTGTTTCATCGGCTCCCCTGTCCATGGAGACCGGTTCTTGTCCCGCTTCTTCTATCTCATCGAAGTCCATAGGAGTATGTGAGGTTTCCGGTGAGTCTCCTGTATCTTGGATCTCCCCTGAATCTGTAATCACGGTGTCACCCATATCCCTTTCGGGAACGACCGAGTTCTCCTCACTTTCAGACTCAAATCTGATCCTAATCTTCTTTGTATATTTGAAGGGGTCAAATGACTTCCCTTCATCCATGACAACTAAGTGTTTGACCAGAATGATATCTTTCTTTGCCAAGTCATATACTCTATATCCCTTAACATCCTCATCATATCCCACAAAGTATCCAGGTTTTCCCTTAGCATCTAGTTTCCAGTTTTTCCTATCCGTGTCAAGACTGTAAACTTGGCTACCAAATACTTTAAGGTGTGAGATATCTGGTTTCCTTCCAACCCATCTCTCATAAGGTGTGACTCCCTTTACTGCTGAGGTGAGGACTCTATTCTTAATATAGTTGGCACAGTTCATTGCCTCTGCCCAAAATCTCTTTCCTATTTTCTTGTCTGCCAACATACTGCATGCACTATCTCCTAGTGTTCTATTCAACCTCTCAGCTACCCCATTTTGTTCCGAGTTATATGGTACAGTTTTCTGGTGTTGCACTCCCTCATCTCTCAGATATTCCTCAAACTGGTTAGAGGTATATTCCCCCCCATTATCACTCCTTATCCTCTTAATAGGGGTTTCATGCAACTTCTCACTCCAAGCTTTATATTCTTTGAAGTAAGTGGATGCTTCAGACTTATTTTTCAGAAAGTAGACTCTAGAGTATCTAGACCAATCATCAGTTATTGTCATCATAAACCTCTTTCCTCCAACCGAAGGTACTTTTGCAGGTCCCCAAATATCTGTGTGGACCAAATCTAACACTTTCTCACCTCTATATGTGGCGGCTTTGGGAAAGGGAAGTCTGTGAGCCTTACCTTGAGCACAACCACTACAATCATCCATTATTTCATTATCCCCAAACTGAATGCCATCTACTACCCCAAGCTTTTTCATTTCCCTTAACCTATCAAAATGCACATGCCCCAAACGCTTATGCCAAATCATCACCTTAGGAACACCAACATAGTAAGCATTCTTCTTTTCATTACTCAAGTTAAGCCTAAACATTCCTTGGCTACCCTTATCTGCTGTGAAGTAAACTTCATTCCCATACTTAGCTGTAAAGACTCCCTTTCTGGTGAAGGTATCAAACTCTTTGTCATCTAACACAGACGTAGAGACAAGATTTTTACTCAGCTGAGGAATGTAAAGTACATCTGAGAATGTAAGTATAGAGGTCTTACCCTCCACTAAGACTTTCAGATCTACTGATCCCACTAGATCTGTAGTAACCACTCTCCCATCCCCAAACTCTATCTCTACAGTAGGAATCTTTCGTAGCTTAGTGAAGAGTTCTTTATCACGGCACATATGCATGGATGCACCTGAGTCAATGATCCATCCTTCCTGTGGAGCTTCCCGAATTGCTCCAAGGGCACACTTCTGCCTCCGAGGGATCTCCTTCTCCTCCAGACTCTCGTCAAGAAGAAGCTCCCCATCCTCCTCAGATGACTCATCCTCGATTTCTCCTGACACTTTTGTAACCACAAGTGCCTTTTTCTTCCCTCCGGAAGAACCCCCTCCACGGTTTTCTTGGAGCCTCAGCTCTGACAACTTGACACAATCTGCAATAAAGTGTCCCGGCTTTTTGCAATAATGACAAAGACCCTTTGGGGGCCTCTGTCCCCCAGAATTATCTCTTTCCCCTCTATATGGTTTCTTCGGATCCTTCCCCCATCGGCCCCCTCCTGCTGCTAGAGCTTTAATGCTCTTTCCTCCTCTCCTAATCTCCATTGTGTTTTCCTGCACAAGTATCATCCTGACTACTGTGTTCCATTTCCATGAACTATCAGGCATTCCCTGTACTCGGTATACTATGTTTTCGAACTCATCTGGTAATTTCATGATAAGGGTGTTAACTTTCATTTTCATTGTACCTGTCCACCCGGCACTTTCCATTTCCATATACAAACAAGAAAGATCATTACAGTAATCTAACATCTTTCCTCCTTTGTAAGTGTAACTCAATAGCTTTTGCTCAGCCAACTGGAGCTCCTGAATAGTTCCAGCTCTATAAATCTCCACCAAACTCTCCCACAATTCCTCTGCCTTGTAAATGTGAAGATGAGGAGTGGCCAAACCTTGAGTGAGGTGCCTCAAAATGAAGTTCTTGGCAGCCATGTTTACATCCTCCCACATTTGAGTATCGTTCTCCACGGTCTTCACGGTCGCCGTTCCCGATACTGTGGCAATAGGAGTGAGGGGTATCTCCTTCCCTTTCTCCTTTTCGGACACACTGCTGTCCCCATCATCTGCCTCCTCCGCTGAGGCAGCCGTTGTTGCAGAAAACCTTACTCCCCCAAATCCTGGTGGAGTTCCCGAAGGTGGACGTTTCACTTGTCCACTGACGATACCCCAGTATCGTTTTTCACACAAAGCTCCCATCATCATGGCTTCCCAATAGATGAACCCAGATCCATTGAAGGTGGGCACCCTAGAGGGTGGGCCCATAACCTGCAATTCTGTGTCCTCCATTGGACTACAGAATACAGGAAGCCTCTAGATAGTATTTAACTAACCCACTTTAAGCCACGACCACTTCTGCCCAAGAAGGCAAACTGAGAATTTGACTGCACCCCTGTGTAGCCTGGACTCCCCTGAGTCCGTAGCAAAAAAAATCACTGAAAACGGCCAACCAGGCGATAAGTTATGAGCCGGCAAAAATGCCAATTTATACAAAGCTCTCTTAGAGAGAGGTGTCTGTCTACCAAATATTTCCTAAGTCCTAAATCCCTCTCACAACCCCTATCTACTAAAGTACGAACCAATCGTATTACTGTAAAGTACAGAAAGGTACTATGGCCGATGTACTTTCTGTACGGCCGGTGTACGACAAGGCTCTTGAGTGGACGCGTGTCATTTTTCCACTTGTCCGTACTTCCTCCGGAATTCCCGCGTCCGAATGTCATCCTTCCACGCGGCGCCACGTCATGCCACGTCCATAAAATCCAAAGTGACCATTCCGCGATCTCGGCGACGACGTGCGCCGTCGGATTAAATCCGACATTAAATGTCGACCGTTAAAAGTGTCTGTTTCATTTGTTTCGTGCGAAATGACGTTTCGCACTAAATCTTAACAAGTTCTATGTTCGTTTCGTTTCATATTCTAGTTAGATCATTTCGGTACTATACAACAGTTTATATATGAATGAAACCCTATATTATCTAACGGACTTCTACGACAGACAGGTTAGAGCTAACGGCTACGCCGCGCTCTACCGGTCGGGGGTTCGAGTCCTGTCGGACTCAACCTTTTGTTGAGAGTGACTTAAGTCACTCTTTAGTCCTTCCTATGGAGCTGAGGCAGCCATGGCTCCATCGCTCTCTCTCTCTTTCAGTGACTACAACAAGTATGGGGGAGAGAGAGAAGAGATGGAGGCAGGCTGCCATCATTTCTTATATATGTTTCCGCTAATTTATTTTAAACTAGAAAATACAAAAAAAACTACTTATTTCAACATATTTTGTACGCCTGTACAAAAATAACAGCAGTATTAGTACGGAATAACAATATTTCGCACAATGCACTTTTTAAAAACAGTCGAAATTATGGTAACTAACTCTAGTTAAACAGTGTGTGTATTAACGTGAAAAAATATTAAGTTTGATTAAGTTGTAGTAGCATTTTTGATTAAATGTTTTTCTGTTTTTTTTTATTATAAAGTCAAAGTAGGTCAACGCAATTTAAAACATTTTGAATTTTGTTTAATGCGCATATTCATTATTTTTTGGGCATTTCATGCGTGCGTTTTATGTGTATGAGACATCTATTGTGCCCATGTAAGCGATACTTTCAAGTGGTACTTTGGATTTTAGGGAAGACTTGTTCTCATACTTTTAGCCTTTTAGCGGTTCAATGTGCGAAAATGAATTAGATGTTTGAAATGTGACATCATAGACGAGGGTAAAACTTGCGTTGGTTAAAAGGTATGTCCCCATGTTCTTGTAACTTAGCGAACTTACTTTGTACTTGAGCGCGGATTCGTCAAACCCGATTTTCAAATGTCCTTATGTGTGTAAGGGTGCTCCTCCATGTACTTGAAACTTAGCGAACTTACTTTGTTTTTTAGCGTAGATCCGGCGGACCCGGATTTCAAGTGTCCTTGTGTAACAAAACTGAATTGTTACTTAAAGGTGTGACGATTGTATACGCTGACAATGCCGGTGACAGTTATCAACGTCTACAATCTACGATGGCGCACCTAATTGTTTAAAATTGTCAACAACGCTGCATAATTCTATGTGACATTTATAGACATTTATCCTTTTAACCCTTTGCCTATTGATACCGTCCATGGCTAAGGCTTCCTTCCCTGTACGGCTACCTTTTTGGCAATTTCCACGCTCTTTGAATCCCTATTCTATTTGAGAAACCTATCTTATGTCTGATATAATCACCAAAAATACAAGTTTTCATTTTAACTCCTAGTGGATGCATTGATTTCTTCATTTATGTGGAAAGAATCAAAGATAATAAAGAAAAACAAATAAATTTAAATTTGAAAATCATAATAAAATTTGGTTTTAGAATAACCGATTTCACAGTAGGTTAAGTGTGACGTAATATAACAAATATTAAGCACAATAATTATGTATATAAATTTTTTAATTCTGAGCCTGTAAAAACGTGGTAAAATGTTCATATGAAACAACATAAAAGAATATACTTATTATCTACTTTTTGTCCGGGTTAAAAAACATAGCCATGATAATTGTGGGTTTTCATTATTTTAAGGTAAAAAAGTTTTCTCCATCAACCCACCGGACAGTGAGAGCCGCCTCTTGAAAGGATGAGGAATAATGCAGTTTGAAGGAGAGAATGGGAGGCTGCGTGAGAGAGCCAACGTGTCCGCGTGGTTGGGGCGCCCTTAAGAGATTTCTCACGTTTTTGTGAAATGACCTCGTAATTTTCAAACCCTTGGCATGAAAAAATCCGTGCTAAACGAAACGAAACAAAATAAAAAAAAATGTGTACTTTGATGGACGCAAAGAGATAAAATATAACGAATAGTGTACCTTACACCTTCAGTTGTATTCATTTGAAAAGTTTGTAAATTATTTTACACATGCGAATACGTGTTCCTATTTGTTTATAGAAAATACTTTGTTTTCAAACACATCGCCTATGTGTTTTAAATAAAAGTTTGATGATGACGGTTTTTGGCATGGCCTTGGGTCAAATAACACAAGACGATATAGAGTACATCCTAAATTTGACGATGACACAAAATGTTCTTCTAATTTTTTTATTTTTTTGTAGGGTTAAAACTCACGCAATACAGCTCTGAGTTTTACCGGAAAACGAAAGAAAAAAATCCTTATTTTGGCACATGGAGGTGCATCCTAAGGACGAAATCGTAACTTACGTTGTGACGATATTATATGTTGACAATACTTGTGACGGTTGTCAACGTCTCGAATCTTGTCACACATTATTTTGTGTAATTTCTTGTGACGTCGCATGTCTTACAGTGACATTGTAGACATACCGGCCTTCTAGTCTGTGCCGTTCATTGTTGAAGAAGATGCGCTTTGCCTTTGCGTCGCCTGTCCGGTCGACATGAAATGGCATGGGAATTTCAAGACCCCTGCATAAAATAATTATGTACCGGACAAAAACAGACAAAACAAACAAATTTTATATTATTTTCGTTGTTCTAAACGCAAACGGACAAAACATTTCGAATTCTATACTTTTCCTTATTGTTGAAAAAAGTTTTTTTTTTTTTTGAGAAATTTCAAACCGTGCAAATGTGTGTTACTATTTGTTTATGGAAAATACTTTGTTTTAAAACATATCAACAATGTGTTTTAAAGAAAAGCTTCAAGATGATGTTTTTTGTCGTGGGAGTGGGTCGAAATGTTGAAATCACTATATTTAAGGAGTATTTTATAGATCTAATAGCTTAGTAAAAAAAGAAAAGAAAAAACACAGGCATCTGCTTCCGTCTCTTTCCCCTATCCACCATACTTGTTGTAGTCACTGAATGAGAGAGAGAGAGAAGTGGAGCCATGGTTGCCTGAGCTCTATATGCAGGGCTATAGAGTGACATAAGTCACTCTCAACAAAAGGTTGAGTCCGGCAAGACTCGAACCTATGACCGGTAGAGCAAGGCGTAGCCGTTAGCTCTAACCGGTCTGTAGTAGGAGTTCGTTAAAATACATAGGGTGTGATAATTACTTAAACTATGTTATG
This sequence comes from Zygnema cylindricum, assembly GCA_037447655.1. Classification (NCBI taxonomy): domain Eukaryota; kingdom Viridiplantae; phylum Streptophyta; class Zygnematophyceae; order Zygnematales; family Zygnemataceae; genus Zygnema; species Zygnema cylindricum. The sequence continues at coordinate 205,492 of JBBHKE010003585.1, read as the reverse complement.
ATCTTTAATCTGATTAACAGAAATAACAAATGAAAAGTAATAGAACTAGTTAATATTTAATGCGAACATGATCTCGCACGAAAAAAATGAATCGGACATTTGTTTCTACGACAACCATGTAATATATGTTTTTTATCAAACGGCACATATCGCCGCCGAGATCCCGAAATGATCACTTTGGCGTTTTTAGACGTGGCATGACCTGGCGCCACGTGGAGAGATAATATTTGGTCGCGAATTCCGGAGAACATAAGCACGAGTAAAATTTGGACACGCATCCACTCAATGACCTTATCGTACACAGGCCGTACAAAAACGACATCGCTCGTAGTACCTTTTTATACTATACAGTTATTTGATTTGATCGTATTGAAGTAGATAGGGGTTGTGAGAGGGAAGTAGGACTTAGCATTTTTTAGTAGAGTGTCACCTCTCTCTTTGAGAGTTTGTACAAATTGGTATCTTTGCCACATCATAACTTATCGGCTGGTTGGCCGTTTTTAGTGATTCTTTTAGTTACGGACCCAGGCAAGTCCAGATTGCACAAGGTTGCAGTCAAACTGTCAACTTTTTTGCTTGGACAGTAGTGGTTGTGGTTGAAAGTAGGTTAGTTAAAAACTAGCTACAGGCTTTCTGAATTTTGTAGTCCAATGGAGGACATGGAATTGTAGGTTATGGGCCCACCCTCTAGGGTGCCCATCTTTAATGGATCAAAGTTCATCTATTAGGAAGCCATGATGACAAGGGCTTTGTGCGAAAAACGATACTATGGTATTGTAACTGGATAAGTGAAACGTCCACCTCAAAGAACTCCACCAGGGTTTGATGGAATAAGATTTTATGCAGTAGCATCTGCTGCTGCAGAGGAGGCAGATGATGGGGACAACAGTTTGTTCGAAAAAAGGGAAAAAGAATGAGACACCTCTTACTCCTATTGCTTCTACTACCACGGCACCCGGAGCGGCGACCGTAAAGACCGCGGAGAACAATATCCAAACGTGGGAAGACATCAACATGGCTGCCAAAAACTTTATTCTAAGACACCTCACTCAGGCTTTGGCAAACCCCCACCTTCACATTTACAAGGCCGAAGAGTTGTGGCTGAGGTTGACGGAAATCTATAAAACTGGTACTATTCAAGAGTTCCAAATGACATAACAAAAGTTAGGGAGTTATACTTACAAATGGGGAAAAATGTTAGACTACTCTAATGATATTTTTTGTTTGTATATGGAGATGGAGAGTGCCGAGTGGATAGGTACAATGAAGATGAACGTTAACACTATCATCATGAAGTTACCCGACGAGTTTGATAACATAGTGTACCGAGTACAAGAAATGAGTGACAGTTCATAAAAGTGGAACACAGTGGTCCGGATGATACTTTTGCAAGAGAACACAAATCGGATTAGGAGAGGGGGAAAGAGCATCTAAGCTCTAGCTGCTGCAGCAAACCGGTGGGGAAAGGATCCAAAGAAACCCTACAAAGGAGAGAGAGATCAGTCTAGAGGACCGAGGCCCCCAAAGGGTCTTTATCCGTTTTGCAAAAAGCGAAGACACTTCATAACGCATTGTGTGAAGTTGTCGGAGCTGAGGCACCAAGAGAACCGTGGAGGGGGTTCTTCAAGAAGGAAGAAGAAGGCACTTGTGGTCACAAAATTGAAAGGAGAGACCGAGGACGAGTCCTCTAAAGAGGAGAATATGGAGCTTTTCCTGACGAGAGTTTGGAGGAGAAGGAGATCCCTCGGAAACAAAAGTGTGCTCTCGGAGCAATTCGGAAAGCTCCACATGAAGGATGGATCATCTACTCATATGCATCCAGGCATATGTGTCGTGAAAAGCACCTCTTCACTAAGCTAAAAAAGATCCCTACTGTAGAGATAGAGTATAGGGATGGGAGAGTAGTTACCACATATCTAGAGGGTTCGATAAATCTGAAAGTCTTAGTGGAGGGTAAGACTTCTACACTCACCTTCTCAGATGTACTCTACATTCCTCAGCTGAGTAAAAATCTTGTCTCTACGTGTATGTTAGATGACAAAGAGTTTGATACCTTTACTTAAAAGGGAGTCTTTACAGCTAAGTATGGGGATGAAGTTTACTTCACAGCAGATAACGGTAGCCAAGGAATGTTTAGGCTTAACCTGAGGTATGAAAAGAAGAATGCTTAATATGTTGGTGTTCCAAAGTTGATGATTTGGCATAAGCGGTTGGGGCATGTGCATTTTGATAAGCTGAGGGAAATGAAGAATCTTGGTGTAGTAGAAGGCATTCATTTTGGGTATAATGAAATGGTGGATGATTGTAGTGGTTGTGCTCAAGGTAAGGCTCGCGGACTTCCCTTTCCCAAAGCCGCCCCATATAGGGGTGAGAAAGTACTAGATCTGGTCCACATATCTGGGGACTTGCAAAAGTACCTTCGGTCCGAGGGAAGAGGTTTATGTTGACAATAACCAATAAGTGGTCTATATACTCTAGAGTGTACTTCCTAAAACCAAAGTCTGAAACACCAACTTGCTTCAAAGAATATAAAGCTTGGAGTGAGAAGTTCCATGGAACCCCCATTAAGAGAATAAGGATTGATAATGGGGGGGAATATACCTCTAACCAGTTTGAGGAATACTTGAGAGATGAGGGAGTTCAACACCAGAAAAATGTACCATATAACCCAAAACAAAGTGTGGTAGCTGAGAAGTTAAATTGAATACTAGGAGATAGTGTATGCAGTATGTTGGCCCACAAGAAAATAGGAAAGAGATTTTGGGCAAAAGCCATGAAGTGTGCCAACTACATAAAGAATAAAGTCTTAACCTCAGCCGTAAAAGGAATGACACCTTATGAGAGATGGGTCGGAAGGAAACCATATATCTCTCACCTTAATTTATTTGGAAGCCAAGTTTACAGTCTTGACACGGATAGGAAAAATTGGAAACTAGATGCTAAGGGAAAACCTATATACTTTGTAGGATGTGATGAGGATGTCAAGGGATATAATTTCTATTACTTAGCAACGAAAGATATCATTTTGGTCAAACAAGTAGTTGTCATGGATGATGGGAAGTCATTTGACCCCTTTAAATATACCAAGAAGATAAGAATCACATTTGAGTCCGAAAGTGAGGAGAACTCGGTCTTTCCGGAAAGGGACATGAGTGAAACAGTGATTACATATTCAGGGGAGATCTAAGATATGAAGATCCACAGGAAACCTCGCATATTCCTATGGAATTTGAGGAGACACAAGAGGAGGAACCGGAACCGGCTTCTATGGAAAGGGGAGCCAAGAAATCGAACACTTCCCTCCATTCCAGCTTCAGAGTTTGAGGGAGGGAGAAAGAGCAGCAAAAGGATACAAGAAAAATAGGCCGCTCATAAGGTAACTAAGCTATCTCACCCAAATGAGCCTTAGTCATACTTGGAGGCAGTAAACATTTCGGAGAAAGACAAATTGATTAGAGCCGTAAATGATGAGATGGCCTCCATCATAGAAGCAAATACTGGGGAACTAGCGGACTGTCTTTTGGACTGAAAACCTGTTGGCTCTAAATGGGTGTTTAAACTAAAACTCAACTAAGATAATATCATTAAAAGATATAAGTCTCGGTTGGTAGCAAAAAGGTTCACCCAAAATGAGGGGATTGACTATAAGGAGACTTTTTCTCCAGTTGTTCGGTTCTCGTCAGTAAGGATTCTCCTCGGTCAAGCGGATGCGAAAAACATGAAAATACACCAGATGGATATTAAGACCGCCTTTCTCAATGGGTAATTAGAGGAAGAAATTTTAATGCGGCAACCAAAGGGGTTCGTGGAGGAAGGAGAAGAGATCAAAGTTTGCAGGCTCATTAAGTCCTTATATGGATTGAAGCAGGCTCCCCCGCAGTGAAAAAAAAAACAAGATGAGTTTCTCACCAGTCTGGGATATATCCGGATCACCTCTGATCATTCTATCTATGTGTTTGAAGATGAGAATGGTGTGATTTATATTGCAATTTATGTGGATGATCTGTTGGTGTTAAGTAAGTCTTTGGAAAAGATCAATAAGGTAAAGAAATATCTTAAAAGCAGATTTGACATGAACGATTTACGGGAGGCAAGATATGTTTCGAGAATTCAAATGGAGTGAGATAGGGGGAAAAGGATCATTAGACTTACTCAGAAAAGGAAAAATAAGTAATATGCTTGAGAAATTCCATATGGAAAATGCAAACAGTTGTACCACTCTCATGGACTTGAACAAAATAAATGATAAAAGTGTAGGAGTGATAATCTTAGATGATCAAATTAGTCAAGAAGAGAGAGAGTTTATGAAGTCTATCCCTTACAGGCACGTTGTAGGAAGTTTAATATACTTTATGAACTGTACCAGGCCAGACATAGCGGCAGCAGTTGGAGTATTAAATAGGAGTCTTAATGTTCCTAGGAAGAGAGACTGGGAGGCAACTAAGAGAGTCATGAGATATCAGGTGGGAACCACAAAGATATGGTTACATCTGGGAGGGGAGCACACTGATTTCATTACTTGGAGTGATGCCAGTTATAAGGATGCACCTATGAGAAGATGCACTTCTCGGTATGTGTTGTATGTGGGGGAAGGTGCTTGTTCGTGCAGCAGCAAGCAACAAAAGGTGGTTGCTCAGTCTACTATGGAGGTTGAGTATATGGCCTCTTGTTCTACTGTGAAAGAGTTCATGTGGGTCAAATCCTTGTTGCAAGAACTGTGGTATATAAAAGGAGTGCACAAAGTTTTTTGTGATAACTAGGCTGCCATTGCAATTGCAACCAATCAAAAACACCATTTCAAAGCAAAACATATGGACATAAGATTGAGTTTCGTAAGGGAGAAAGTAAAAAATAAAATTGTGAATCCTAAGTATAGGTCTGATGAAGAAATAGTGGCTGACATGATGACCAAACCTGAGCCCTCTCCCAAGTTAAAATATTGTAGAGAAAAATGTGGATTAAAAGAGAAATTAAAATTAGACTAGAAAATAAGGGGAGTGTTAAAATTTATAGATTTATAAGGTATTTTCTAGGTCTAATAGCTTAGTAAAAAAAAAAAAAAAAACATAGGCAGTCTGCTTCCACCTCTTTCCTCTATCCACCATACTTGTTGTAGTCACTGAATGAGAGAGAGAGAGAAGTGGAGCCATGGCTGCCTCAGCTCCATAGGCAGGGCTATAGAGTGACATAAGTCACTCTCACCAAAAGGTTGAGTCCGGCAAGACTCGAACCTATGACCTTTAGAGCGAGGCGTAGCCGTAAGCTCTAACCGGTCTGTCATAGGAGTTCGTTAAAATACATAGGGTATGATAATTACTTAAACTATGTTATGATCTTTAATCTGATTCACGGAAAATACGAATGAAAGGACATAGAACTAGTTAATATTTAATGCGAACATGATCCCGCACAAAAAAAAATGAATCGGACATTTGTTTCGACGACTACCATTTAATGTCGGTTTTTTATCCAACGACACATATTGTCGTTGATATCCCGTAATGGTCATTTTTGCGTTTTTGGACGTGGCATGACCTGCGCCACGTGGAGAGATAATTTTTGATCGCGAGAATTCCGAACAACATAAGGACGAGTAAAATTTGGACACACATCCACTCAATAGCCTTATCGTACACAGGCCGTACACAAAAGGCAGTGGTCGTTCTACCTTTTTATACTATACAGTTATTTGATTGGATCGTATCGTAGAAGATAGGGGTTGTGAGAGGGAAGTAGGACTTAGCATTTTTTAGTAGATAGTCACCTCTCTCTTTGAGACTTTGTATAAATTGGTATCTTTGCCACGTCATAATTTATCGGTTGGTTGCCTGTTTTCATTGATTCTTTTTGCTTTAAACTCAAGGGAGTCCATGCTGCAGAAGGGTGTAGCCAGACTATCAACTTGTCTGTTAGGGCAATCGTGGTTGTGGTTAAAATTGGGTTAGTCAAAAACTACCTAGAGGCTTCCTTTATTGTGTAGTCCAATCGAGGACAGAGAAGTGCACGAAAAATACAAGACCACAACATTTAGTACATTCTAAGTTTGACGATGATGCAAAATGTACTTCTCAATTTTTCGATTTCTTTGTATGGTACAAACTTACGCGGTACGGCGCTAAGTTTTACAGGAAAACGAAAAAAAAACCATTACTATGGCAAAAATGGACATCCCCTAAGACGACTGCGAAACTAATGGCAATTTGTGACATCTACAAAAACACCAACGGTTGTAGTCGAAGTCTTTATTGCTAAAATTGCGATGGTAATTTGTGAACAAAAATGGTTAAAATTGAAAAAAACAATTGGCGACTACAATAGTAGACATCTACTGTAGTTAACTTAATATTCTAGATGTGTAACAGTAATAGTGGATCTAACTTGGTTGTAAATGGGTATTTAAGGGTTAGGAATATAAAGTTATGAATTTGGTAGACGTCTGCGAAAGAATCGCGCGATTTGGAGTTTTAATTCAAAAGATATAACGATGGGTGTATTTAGGTGACAGCGAGGGGTCAAACTAACAAGTGAGTATCATTGAAACGGGTTAAGGGTCAAATTAGTATTTGAATTTCGCGTGTACGTTTCATAAAGTGCTAATACAACATTTAGTCGTTTAGTGCGCACAATCGTGCGTTTCGTACAATTTTTAGTACGAAACTTCACTTTCACTTAATGGAATTTCGTAGGTAATTTCGCGTGCGAAATTTGCGACGCATGTTTGTGCGAAGTTGCGTTTCGTTTGGCGCGCACTTTTGCACATAAATGTTATGAAGTGAAATGTAGCGTTTGATTGGTTGGTAAATGCTACGTAGTAAGTAAGAGATTTCGCACGTTTTTGCATTGGTCAGTCTGAGTCCTTGTTGATCAATGATTGGCCCAGGTAAAACCTGTTGAACGGAGCGTTGACTGAGGCTTGGCTAGTCTAAGGCAATGATGGATAAATAGTGAAGTCTAAGAGAACAGTAGACATCTTTTCTTTTGGAAAAGTATGTGGAAATTCTAACTGATCTTGGTCATGAGCGAATGAAACCAAATTGGAGCAATGGCATTTTTGCATTGAAATCCCTTACAAACTAAGTAGTGTTTTAGTAGTTAAAAGATAGAATTATAAAGAGTGGGCAGTTGTGGAAAACACTTTAAAAAGAAGGGTTAAGCCACGAGGGCAAGAGACCAAGCTAATATTATGTGGACAAAAAACTTCTTCTAATTTAAAGTTTATCTTTATGTGAGTGATGTCCAATGTGGATGTGTATTTTCCAATGTATGGAATGTGTGGCTGAAATTAGTTGTAGTAACGGGATTTTTTGAGAGGTAGGAGATCCTGTTACATATGGTATCAAAGCTTTGGTTATAAACCAATGAGAAGTTTGTTGACCCGAAAATCAACTATCGTGACCGATAAGGGTGTCGTGACCGATGAGGGTGATCTGACCTGTGTCGATGAAACCACAATGTGAAGTGGTAGGTGATTGGAGGGAAACTAAGTGAGTACACTGTTAGCGGCCGTTGGTTAGATTTGAGGCGTGCTTAGGTCCTAAGGACTCAGGCGGGGTGGGCAATGTAACCACCGCTGAAGCTCACTCCAATTGCCTAGAGTTCAAACAAACTTGTCTTCTCTTGGCAATGATTCATGTGTTGAGTGAGGACTTGAAGCCATGAAAGGTGAGGATGTGAGGATTAGAGAATAAAAGATCCTGGTGTAGTGGGAAATGGGAAATTTGCTAATGGTGGAGAATAAAAGTGGAGCACTTTACTTCTTCAAGAGCAAAGAGTCCATAAATGACTTAAAACTTTTCAAACCCTAAATTGTTACCTTTGATTGCTTTGAATTTTGTTGTTGCAAAATTTGTGCTTGAATTTTACCTTTGATTGCTTTCAATTTTGCTGTTGCAAAATTTGTGGTTCAATTTTACCTTTGAGAGCTTTGAATTTTGTTGTTGCAAAATTTGTGGGGGAACTTTTACCTTCAAATTTCAATGTATGAGAAAATTGAATTTTCACTAATTTACTTTTAATATAGATTTGATTTTTCATATTTTGATATCTTTCGAAAGATTTGTTAAGGGAAGGATCTTTTGGATTGTAGAAATCTGGGGACTTCAAATCTGCTGCCTGTACTTTTTTTTTATTGCTTGATTTCATCGTGTGATAATGGCAAATTATGCATGGAAACGTGAAATTGAAAATGCCTTATATGTGTTGAAAAAACGTAGTGTGAAATTGGTCAAAAGATTTAATAATCATGTTGCTGCTGTGGATGAAACAATTTCTGAGTTGAAAAGTGAATTGAAAGATGTTAAGGAAAATTGAAATATTTCAAATCAGAAATGACATGAGCTAATTTATTTAATTCAATCAAGAATTGATTTTAATGACCAAAAGGGTGAGAGTGGTAAAAGGAATGCCACTTTTAGGGAGGATGATCACAATAGACCTAAGAAAATAAGAGATCTAAAATTGTCTATGAGTGAAGCACCATCCTTCGAAGGTAGGAAGATTGATGAGTTAGATGCTTTGATTTTTCATATGGAGTAATATTTAGAATTGAGGAATTGTGATCGTGATGATTACACTTCTTTTGCTGTTAGTTGTCTAAAAGGTGATGCTCAGATTTGGTATTACACTCACAGAAGGTCTAACCTAATTCGTGATAATGCTGATTGAGAAGCTTTTGTGACCACAATCAAATCACGTTTCTTGTCTGTCACTTATAAATCCAAAATTGAAAAAAAGTGGTTGAACAGTAAGCAGACTGGATCTGTGAAATAATATATTGTTGAATTTGATATATCTAGCATGGATGTCATAGGTTTGACTGATGAAATGGCTTAGTTGCATTTCTTCAACTATCTGAATCTTATACTAAAACCATAACTGAAACATCAAATATTATTTAATTTGAAGTAATTACAAGATAACTCATTGGAATTAGAGGATCAGTAGGGGTAAAATCGGGAAATTCGATCATTAAGGGGTAATTTGAATGAAGTATCATAGTAGGGTGAGGAGGAATTTGTGGAAGAGGGTTTGAATGCAGGTCTTGTAAATAGGCAAAATATCTTCAAGAGAAATCAGAGGGGTGGACAGAGTGTTAATGGAAGAAATAAATTTCACAATAGAAGGGGCTACATTAAGAGTCTTTAACCGAGCATTAATGATCAGAAACCTAATTTAACCATACCCACATGCACCATCTGAAAAGGGGTCATAGCGCATTTGAGTGTGCACAACTAAAGAAAACTAAATGCTATAACTGTGGAGAGGAGGGACATTTCAGCAGAGAATGCACAAAACCGAAAAAGAATGTAACTTGTTTTAAATGCAGAGGTCTAGATCATTACGCTAAAGATTATACAGATAAAGGATCTCTTAAAACAATTGATGTCAATGAAATTACATTATACCTAGCTGAGTAGGAAGCCTAGAAGGTGGGAAACGGAAAAGACTAGCTGAAAATCCTCAGTTGAGTCGACCAGATCTAGAGGTTATGGAGTTAACTCTGGAGGGCAAGCTAATGAACGAAAAGGCTAGGATAGTTGAATTTATTATAGTGCTAACAACACACCATAGTTTGAACAATCCATTCTGATCAATCTCTTAACAACAGACCTATGTCAGGACAGTTAAGTAACGATGACACCAGACATAGTTTCATCAAATTCGAGTCTTTAGTTGAAGGTTTGATTTCTGCTAAATAATATAAAAAGCATGTAAAAGATAAAACATATCATGATTTCTAGTTATTAGTAACTAAGGCAGTTGCTGATGAAAGAGGGGGAGAAAACACTAACATTGATGTTATTCCTAAATCAAACACAACTAAAATCTAGAAAACATACAATCAGATTTTGTAACTGACATTAATACATCTGATGCTGCTGTTAAAGATTTGATTTTTGAATTTAGTGATGTTCCCAAGTGACTTACCCTCAAGGAGGCCACCTTCCCGAGATTTGGAACATGTTATTAACTTGGAACCTGGATGTAATCCTCATGTCACAAGAATTTATAAGCACAGTTACTTTGAGTAGGAGGAGTTAAAGAAACAGATTAAGGAGCTTTTGGAGAAATGACATTTTCAACCCAGCAAATCACCGAACGGAGCACCAATTCTCTTCGTAAAAAAGAAGGACGGGACGTTGAGAATGTGTGTTCACTATCGTAGTCTAAACAAGATTACGATGAATGACAAGAAATTTATGAAAAACTTCAGTATGATCGTCGCACGTTTGACGGATTTACTTTGGGAGAAGGATACGTTTGTTGGGGAGCCGATTAGGAGAGAGCTTTCGATGAACTAAAAGGAAAGTTGACCCATGCCCCTAGACTCGTGTATCCAGATCCTGCATGTGAATTTAAAGTTTTGATCACTACTGATGCTACTGATAAAGGTCTGGGTGCAATCATAACTTAAAATGTTGACAAACATTTTTATCCTATTGCTTTTTAGTCCAAGGAAGTGAATCATGCTGTAAAGAACTATGCAACATTAGAAAAATAATTACTTGCAATTGTTCATGCATTGGTGAAATGGCGTTGTTATTTGCATAATAAATAGTTTACAATTCACTATGGTAATAAGGCACTGTCATATCTACAGATATTTAGTGATGCACAAGTTATGACTGGTAGACAGGTAATGTGGATGCAAAAATTGGCATATTTCAAATTTAATGTCAAACATATTCCTGGAAAGACAAATGTAGTCGCGGATCCTTTAAGTAGATGTTTTGAAATAAGTGTCATGGTTCGGGATGAATTGTTTTTTAGATGTTGTTAGAAATGGTTATGATAAAGATCTAAATTTTGTTGTGATTTACAAGAATATTTCGGAAGGGTATTCTGACCCATTGAATGAGAGGCATGTCAAAAACTATGGAATAGAAGATGGTTTCCTATATTTGCAAACAGGGGATAGATTATGCATTCCTCAAATGGGAAACTTAAGAAAAATAGCTTTTACAGCAAGCCCATGAGCATTTAGGACATCTAGGTCGAGATAAAAGTCTTAGTCGGTTGCAAAGTAGATTGTTTTGGCCCGAGATGGCAAAAGAGGTGTCAAAACACGTGGAAAGTTGTGTCTCTTGCCAACAGGGTAAACTTAGTAACAAAAAACCTAGAGGTCTCTTGAAACCTTTAGATATCGTCGAAAGACCATGGGAATTTGTCAGTATGGAATTTATTGTCAGGTTGCCAGCTACATCTTAAAGAAATGACAGTCTCGTTGTCGTAGTCAATAGGTTCAGTAAAATGGCAATCTTTATCCCTTCCAAAACTACTCATTCAGTTGTAGATATTGCAAAGTTATATTTTGACAACATGGTCAAACATCAGGGAGTTCCCCAGTCTATAGTCAGTGATAGGGATTCTAAATTTACGTTTGCATTTTGGAAAGAATTGCAGCAAAATATTAGGCACTTAAGTAAAAAAAGTACCTCTTATCATCCTCAAACAGATGGACACACAGAAAGATAAACCGTACACTAGAGGAAATGCTTAGGACTGTTTAGAGTGGAATTTGAAATTGATGGGAATCTAAACTGCTATTAATAAAATTTGCATACAATTCTTGTAAACATGCTAGTACATAATTCTCACCATTTGAAGTTGTATACGGATACCAACCCAGAAAAATATTAGACTTAGTGACAGTGGTCACTCAAGAGAATAGAGGTTTTGGAAAATAGTTTTAGGAACACATCAAACAGTTTGGAAAACAGTCGGGGAAGCATTACTGGAGGCACAAAGAAGGTAAGAATTAAATGCTTTTTGCAAACAGGGTGATTGGGTGGTAAACACAGGTGACAAGGTTACGCTTTCAACAACTCATTATAGGCGCAAGATCGAGGGACAATAAGATTCTACGGGGAGATTTGCTCTTAAGTACATTGGACCATTTACTGTAATCGATATGATATCGTTAGCTGCTACCGAATTGGAATTTCCGCCTTCAACAAAAATTCATATAGTGATACACATTAGTCAGTTGAAACTAGCAAATTTTCGACCAATTGAAAAAGAATCGGAATTGGATCCCTTAATAATTATAGAACCTGGGGTCCATAAATGGGTAATAGATTGGATTGGTCAACGGTTCAAAGTCCGCAATACTATATTTTGTCAAGTGCATTATCTAGGTAGGCCACAAGGTGAGTTGACTTTAGAGGATTTAAAATATGAGATTTTGCAAAAGTAGTGGAGGGATAATAATAGAAAAGTAATGTGTTTTAATTGACGTCAGTTAAAAATAAGGAGGGGATGATGTAACAGTAATAGTGGATCTAACTTGGTTGTAAATGGGTATTTAAGGGTTAGGAATATAAAGTTATGAATTTGGTAGACGTTTACGAGAAAATCGCGCGATTTGGAGTTATATTTCAAAAGATATAGCGATGGTTGTATTTAGGTGACAGCGCGGGGTCAAACTAACAAGTGGGTATCATTTAAAACGCGTTAAGGATCAAATTAGTATCGGAATTTTGCCTAAACGTTTCATAAAGTACTAATGAAACATTTAGTCGTTTAGTGCGCACGATCGTTCGTTTCATACAATTTTTAGTACGAAACGTCATTTTCACTTAATGGAATTTCGTAGGTAGTTTCGCGTGCGAAATTTGCGATGCAAGTTCATGCGAAGCCGCATTTTGTTTTGTGTGCACTTTTGCACGTAAATGTTATATAGTGAAACGTAGCGTTTGATTGGTTGGTAAATGCTACGCAGTAAGTAAGAGATTTCGCACGTTTCTGCATTGGTCAGTCTGAGTCCTAGTTGATCAGTGATTGGCCCACGTAGAACTTGTTGAACGGAGCGTTAACTCTAGCCTGGCTAGTCTAAGGCGATGATGGATAAATAGTGAAATCTGTTGTCCATAGCCTATTTCAGCCATGGATTACTCACGGAAACACCCACAGACTACCTCAAAAACAGTTGTGTTTTAGACAGCACAGATTACTCCAAACTGAACAGAATCACCTCAAACTGCACCAATAAGCATTATACCATATACACTATAAACTCCCAAAGTTACAGCTGAATCCACCGAGGCATCTAGAAGATATAGGCTCCAGAGTTTCACAAAAACAGCTGACAGCTTCACAAACTAACCACTTAGACTGCTCACAGAATCTTACATTGATACTGGAATACAATGAAGCTTCACACACATATATATTCTATATCATAGAATACCTCAACAAAGTTTCACATGAAAGCACCAAACAGAGTGATCACACCAACAGGTCAAAGATGCAGAAAACAGTTTGCCATTACTTTGATTAACTTGACTGCGATACATAAAATAATCTAAGTCCTGCAAGTTATACTCGGAGTACGGAGGCATACCAGCCGTACTGTATCTACTCTAATAAACTAATTAGTCAAAAGGACAAACCTCTGTTGTACATAATATTTACACCGTACTCTTCGTATGTCAGAAAACCAAGCTACCACTAAGCAACTACTAAGCTACCACTACCGTACAATCATCATTACTCGAGATCTATCCTACTCATATTATCCGCAGCTACGCTGGCTGCGCCTGTCCGTACGGATCATACAAATAGTCGCAGCTACGTTGACTTAACTGCGTCGCAGCTCCGCAGTACTGGCGGCGCCTATTCCAACATTTCGTTTATTTTACATCGGATCGCTTCGCGATCCGCCGTCCATTTATCACAACTTGTTCACACCATTCAATGAGTATTTTACGTCACTTTAATTATATCAATCCGTTCTCTCCCCCAATCCGTGAATCTATTCAAACCTCCATATTAAATCCAATTAGCAGTTACGGGCAAACTGTCTCGTACGCACGAAACTGACTTTTCAAAACAACACTCCCTCGAAAATTTAGTTTCGTGCACCCAAAAAAATATGCAGCGTGTGGTGCTATGTTGCTACGATGCGCTAGTTTGACATCGCAGCGCAGTATGAATACAAAGTGCAGCGTGTACTGCTATGCTGCTACGCTGCGCTAGTTTGAGATCGCAGTCCTAGCTGCTGCTTTTTTTTCGCCTTTAACTTCCTCCTCATAGCCTCATCTACTGAGACTAAAGCTTTTAAACTCTACACTCCCCTAAAGCTTTAGACTCGTTAGTCCATGCTGTATGCAAATATATCCACTCTAATGGATAAACGAAAGAATAAAAAAATATTTAAATATTCAAATTTCTGTATCAACCTCCACTGTTTATCATACAATTTTTTTAGCAAAAACAACACATTACCACTGCTTTGCCGACGTCGCCATTGCTTTTGCTGCCTTCTGCCAATTGCCATTCGCTTTTATGAAAACTGCCACCTTGCAAATAGTGTCCTGTAATAGCTCCCCTTACGCCATAAATGCAAAACTGTCCCTTCACTATGGTAATAACACCTCTCCAGTAAATCCGTATTTCCACTCGTCTTCGTCACTTAGCCATGTTATCAAATTTGCCGAAAAATCAACCACTTACACACTTTTATCGAACAGTTGTTGCACATTCTCTCCGGTTAAATACTTCCACGCCATCCACTTCCTTAGATGTATGTTACTGACGCTACTACACCAATTTCTCATTAAATTTCCTGTAAATTCATTCAAATCTTCCCATTTTCCCGTTACACATCCCCTCAGTGTTTCCGGTTGTGTTCTTCGGTGTGATCGATTTCGTAACATGCTTGTTCTCCAACTATTTTTCCGCAATCTATCTCTCTTTCTTGGTTTCTTATGACTATCTGATCTGTTCAAAAAATTTCCATGGTTTCCCTTCCCACTACCTCTAGTAGTTGTTCGTACTGATTTTTGGTTTCTTTTCATAGATATGGAACTTCTCTGAAGTGTATATATATTCAATATTTTCCGTCTGACCTTCTTTTCAGTTAGCTGCACTTTCCTCTTCCTACGATTCTTTTTTAAGTTATGACTTTTTCGGCTCTCATGAACTATCTTCCTTAGCCTTATTTTCTGAACACTCTTCCTCGGTTTTTCCTGGATTTCAATAGTTTTTAAACCCACACTGTTTTCCACTTCCGATGTTAATTCCTCTTTTTGTGTCAATTCACACTTTCCTATCTGATCATTTACTTCTTCTCTTTCTCTAAGTTCTGTTTGTATTTTAGTGTTATCTTTTTCTAAGAAATATTCTTCAATCAATTTTAAGTTTACTTCTTTAATTCCCTTTACTTCATGAATCTCTTCTCCCTCTATGTTATTCTCATACACCAGTTTATCACAAGAAGAAGTCACACAACCCGAGTCTTTTTCACACTCGTCTGTTTCCTTACTGTTTTCGGTGATTATAATTTTTCCAGTTTCTTCCGTTTCCATGTGCCTTTCACTTCTATCGACTTCTCGTATTCTAATTGCCCCTTCCTTTAGTAAGTTTATGTCACCCACCAATCTGTTATAAGACATGTTGAAATAATCGGATCCTTTTCTGTCACCTCTTTCTCCTCATTCCGAACAACACGAAAGGTCGGTAAATAAATAAATTCGTCAACACATGGTGCATGCCTTTTGTCATCTGTCGAGTCTTGTCCTTCACTCACGAAAGCACTTGATTCCTTTCTTGTTGGGGTACGAACTAGGTTGTTGTCCCATCCATCTCTGAAATTTCCTGTAACACATGCACTTTTATACGATGGACATACCCTGAAGGTATGTCCTAAATCATTACAATAAAAACAATTCTTTGGTCGATCTCCGAACTCACTATTACTTTTAAATTTGTGAAACTGAGACTTAGATTCCTTTATATTCCTTTCACTTGATAAGACCCTTCTATTAGCCTCTTCATCAAAAATAACTTGTCTAGCTACAGTTACGCTCCAATCATTTTTATCAATTAAAGTCAATCGATCTAGTGCACTCTTATATTCTTTAGGTAGACTTCTCATTAACAAGATAGCTTGTTGAGCATCTATAAAGTTACCTCCTGCCAAATCATTTTCTGCAAATAATACTTGTAAGTCAATACAGTGTTTCTCCATACTGCCTCCTACATACTTGTGTTCAACTATTTTGGTAACACTACTAAGCCAATGATATAAAGAAGTCTTTGCATACATACTTTCTAAGCACTTCCATAATTCAGCTGCCTTTTTAACACTTATGTATGACATTACTAAATCCGGAGTCATTGAGATCTTAATAACCCTTAGACACTCATGATTTTTACTTTTCCATCCATTTGACGTTTCGACCAAGGTACAGTCCACCACGTCCATTAGTTCCATCATCTCGAAGTAGCTCTCGAGCGCACACTTCCAGTAGTGATATTTTGATCCATCAAATATAGGTAGCCATGGGTGTGGGCCCATAACCTGTTGTCCATAGCCTATTTCAGCCATGGATTACTCACGGAAACACCCACAGACTACCTCAAAAACAGATGTGTTTTAGACAGCACAGATTACTCCAAACTGAACAGAATCACCTCAAACTGCACCAATAAGCATTATACCATATACACTATAAACTCCCAAAGTTACAGCTGAATCCACCAAGGCATCTAGAAGATATAGGCTCCAGAGTTTCACAAAAACAGCTGACAGCTTCACAAACTAACCACTTAGACTGCTCACAGAATCTTACACAGATACTGGAATACAATGAAGCTTCACACACATATATATTCTATATCATAGAATACCTCAACAAAGTTTCACATGAAAGCACCAAACAGAGTGATCACACCAACAGGTCAAAGATGCAGAAAACAGTTTGCCATTACTTTGATTAACTTGACTGCGATACATAAAATAATCTAAGTCCTGCAAGTTATACTCGGAGTACGGAGGCATACCAGCCGTACTGTATCTACTCTAATAAACTAATTAGTCAAAAGGACAAACCTCTGTTGTACATAATATTTACACCGTACTCTTCGTATGTCAGAAAACCAAGCTACCACTAAGCAACTACTAAGCTACCACTACCGTACAATCATCATTACTGGAGATCTATCCTACTCATATTATCCACAGCTGCGCTAGCTGCGCTGGCTGCGCTTGTCCGTACGGATCATACAAATAGCCCCAGCTACGTTGACTTAACTGCGTCGCAGCTCCGCAGTACTGGCGGCGCCTATTCCAACATTTCGTTTATTTTACATCGGATCGCTTCGCGATCCGCCGTCCATTTGTCACAACTTGTTCACACCACTCAATGAGTATTTTACGTCACTTTAATTATATCAATCCGTTCGCTCCCCCAATCCGTGAATCTATTCAAACCTCCATATTAAATCCAATTAGCAGTTACGGGCAAACAGTCTCGTACGCACGAAACTGACTTTTCAAAACAACAAAATCTAAGAGAAGAGTAGACATATTTTCCTTTGAAAAAGTTTGTAGAAATTCTGACTGATGCTGGTTTTGAGCGATTAAAACTGAATTGGAGCAATGGCATTTCTGCAGTGAAATCTCTTACAAACTAAGTAGTGTTTTAGTAATTAAGAGATAGAATTATTAAGAGTGGAGAGTAGTGGAAAACACTTTAAAAAGAAGGGTTGAGCCACGAGGGCAAGAGACCAAGCTAATGTTATGTGGACAAAAGCTTCTTCTAATTTAAAGTTTATCCTTATGTGAGTGATGTCCAATGTGGATGTGTATTTTCCAATGTGTGGAATGTGTGGAATGTGTGGAATGTGTGGTTGAAATTGGTTGTAGTAACGAGATTTTCTGAGAGGTAGGAGATCCTGTTACAAGATGTCTATGGTTTTGTGACATTATAACGTCATGCTCATTCATGACAACGTCGACGTTATTAATTACAAACCGCCAAAACTTCCCAATTAATTTTTTAGTCTTTTCTCCCTGAACCAGCTATCAAACTACTTCCATAAGTAGTCAAAAAGATCTGTTTTTTGTGCTCTATAACTTCTTACCAATATTTTCGTGTTTTATTCCAAGAATTGTGAGGTAAGAGCGGTAGTGTGAGTAAGAGAGACGGAGAGGCAAAGCCTGCATACACTTTTGTAAAGGACCCGTCAATGAAAGTGGAGGTTTGAGACCCCTGGGATATCTTTCCGTACATGCCCGTGACGAGAAAAATAAAAGTGAAAACTTTATGTCTTGCTTAAAAATTTACACTCGTATGGCACTTGCGTGGAAGTTTTATTATTCGTTGTTCAAATGATACTTTAACTAAAATCACCTCTCGAGGTGATTTTTCTTCAAGTTTTTTCATTACCTGGAATCACTTGCTTGTCGGTCAAAAAGAGGAAAACGTTAAAATGAGTATATATGACAACAAAATAGGAGTAAGCGACGTGGCGTCTCGAATTGAATGCATTTCACGGTCACATTTTACGCCTATAACCTTGGTGATTCTTTTACAAATTGAAAGAAATAGTACGACCTTCATTAAACAACCCCATTTTTTCGCTAATGGAAGTTCGGCCTAACTGGCGAAACATTACACGGTGGACTGTCGCACACTACGATACGCTACAGTACAGTTAGATAAGCTACAGTACAGCCCGGTTAGAGGTCGCAAACGGTCAACCGAAACCGTGACCGACCATTAACCGACCGCCTCCGTTGGTTGCGGAACAGATTCAGTTGCAAGATTTGGGGGATCAGGCGGATATGGGCAGTTGATTTACAGAAAAAAAAATTGGTTAGGGTCGGTTAAGCAAAAAAACGAAAAAATAATGAAATTTTGGTATTGTCCATACTATCCAACATTATTGTACTTTGTACTCTTGGTATCGTTGAAGTACGTGACATCATGATTAGCATCGCAAATGTGACACGGTACTAACAGTATTCATTTCGTGAATTTTACTAGGAGATAAGGGCCGCAAATCGTAATCTATTGTAAAGTGTTAATTATGCATTTTATACTATGTTTCCAAAAATATGTAAATATATTATGTCAATATCACGTGACAGGCTGTAATTATTGGCTTATTGATACATCGTACATTATTGCAAAGTGCCGATTATGCATTTTATACCGTGTTTCACAAATATATCATATTATTGTGTAAATGGCATGTGACATGTATTAATTATTAGTTCATAAATCAGCGGAAATCAAATTATTATGTCAATTTCCCACGACATATCCTAGTTATTAGCTTACTCATATGTTTCAAACAACAAATCCATAAACTGAATTGCTATTTAAGTTAAAGATACTTGACCACAATTCAAACAAAACCTAGTCATACACCAAAATGGAGAAAAACATTCTCGCTTCTTTTAAAACTAGAATTCAAAAATAACTTCAAAATTTTAAAAATGGTGAAATTGCCCAGTATTACCTAGTGAAAGAAAACGGGGTCACTTGAAATTGTTGGAAAAAAATTGAACATGTTTATGAAACTAAAAAATCAAACAAATACATAATAAAGGGGG
This sequence comes from Zygnema cylindricum, assembly GCA_037447655.1. Taxonomy (NCBI): domain Eukaryota; kingdom Viridiplantae; phylum Streptophyta; class Zygnematophyceae; order Zygnematales; family Zygnemataceae; genus Zygnema; species Zygnema cylindricum. The sequence continues at coordinate 186,147 of JBBHKE010003585.1, read as the reverse complement.
GAGGTTTTGTGGCTTGTAATACATGATTGATAGTTTATCAATACAAGTCAACAAACTGTATTTCAACAATTAACACACAGACATGTTCAGCTTTCGCCGACATTGATAGTTCCAGATTACTTCTTTGTAATTTTTTTTTTAAAACAGAGGCGAAAACGAATGACCGAAAAAATATTGCGAAAATGGTGGCGTTGATGTGTTGCGAGGATCTTCGACCATTTTCGATGGTCGACGGTTCAAGTATGATTTATTTTGAATTCCATTTAGGATGGCTTTAATGTATATGTCATTATAATTGTTTTGTTAATAAATTTGCATTTTTGAGCTTCATCACTATTTTTTTATCTATAATTTATATTCGTACGTTTTTTTTTTTAATTATTATTTGGTTTGTCATGATGCTGTTTTGGTATAAACCTTATTTATTGATCATGGTTAGTAATTGTATGATAATTTCTTATTGTTTGTTTTTTCCCAGGTTTTCAAGCATCTTGTCAAGCATTATTTGATGTTGGTGTTTCGTCCAACAAAATTATAGATATCGACTTACTACCCTCATCCGTCAATAACGTAAAAAACTACATTATATCTTCCGCCAAAGATATTCGTAGTTTGATCATCCCAAAACTTAAAGAAAATATTGATAATAATATTTTTGTCGCATTTACGACCGATCTCTAGACCGATACAATAAAAATAACCTCATTCATGCAGTGACCGCTCATTTTATTGACAAAGAATTTAAACTTCATGCACGGACGCTTCAAGTCGATAATTTTCCGGAGGAAAAAGACACCGCGGAAAATGTTTTAACGGCTTTCAAAAATTGTTTTACCAATTTTGAAATGTCCAATTTTGTGTTTTGGAAAATCGTTGCGTTGTTGTGACCGAAAATGGCTCTAACATGTGTGCGGCTGAAGGCCTACCAATTATGTTTACTGGGATACCTTGCGCGGACCATAAAATTGCTACAATTGTGACATTGATTTTGAACAAGAGCGTACCTTCCAAAAACACAAATACAATGTGGAATTTCATGACTTGTTTGATCTAATTGACGCGTGTAAATCGTTGGTCAAGTTTTTCAAACAGAGTAATTTACAAAATATTTTGAAAAACACTTTAAAACAAAAAAACGCAACGCGTGTTATTAGTGTCAATAAGTCGCTACTATTTATAGTCTTTACTATTTAATGACCTGGATTACAACACGTCACGTCTCCTTGTATTAAATAGTGTTATTAATCATAATTTTTCATTAAAAGTAATAGATGCTTAACGGTAATAACAATGAGCGTTGTAATTTTGTACTTTTTCGGTTACGGGCGGGTACGGTGAGTCGCGAGAAATCGAGTTTGGGTTAACTTTTATTTTTGTAAACGCCCAATCGGTTAACGGTTAACAATTTTGGAGCGTGACATAACCCAGTTGGGCGTCGGTTACTCAGATTTTGAAAAAAAAAAAACGGTGGGTTTCAGTAATATAAATTTTTGACTTTTGCATCCTCTAAGACAGGTACAGTATAACAATGTACCGAAGAGTAAGGGTACGTCTTGTGTGCCAAAGTAAGGGTTTTTTTTCTGTCGTTTTCTTGTAAAACTTAGAGCCGTACCGCATAAGTTCAACCGTACAAAAAAATAGAAAAAAGAGAAGTACATTTTGTGTCATCATCGAATTTAAGATGTACTACACTTTTCGTCTTTAGTTTTTCGACCCACGGCCACGCCAAAAAACGTCATCTTCAAAATTTTCTTTAAAATATATGGATGATGTGTTTTAAAACAAAGTATTTTTCAAGAACAAATAAGCACGTATTCGCACATGGGATTTCTTTTACAAAATTTGAAATGAATTCAAGCGACGGCGAAAGGAACAATATTCGTTATATTTTGTCTATTTGCGTCCATCAAAATACACAATTTGTTGTGTTTTGTCGCGTTTCGTTTGGTACGGGCTTTTCCATTCCAGGGGTCTGAAAATTCCGATGCCATTTGACGAAATCCTGAGAAATCTTGAGGGCGCCTCAAAAAGTTGCACATGTCGCCTCTCTCACGTAGCCTCGCATTCTCGCGACGTTCTAAGGGCAATTTTTTAACATTTGGTGCGTCATCACAGATTGTACACCGCCGGCAGCCGTCACGGGCATTGTCGACGTATACAATCGTCACGCCCTTAAGTGACAACTTCGTTTGGTACATAGTTCAAAAGTAGGTGAAAGTAGGCCCATACAATATGCCTATTGTACGCAAAACATTCAATATGACCTTAAGGCCCATATTCTATTGGTCGCAAAATGAAAAAAAATAGTAACATGGTTGAGTTGCACATCGATCGATAAAGAATTAAACGTCATGTCTAAATTTTGAAAACATTTGGACAAAAAATTATTTTTTTGTGAGTTTTGAGGTATATTTTATTTAAACTGTCAGATTTTTGGGCGATCGGACGGTCGCTGATCAAAGTAGCGATATAAGAAGATCACATGAAAAGCCCATAACACATTTTACGATAGGACTATCGTCAGATTTGGACGATCGGACGGTCGCTGATCAAAGTAGCGATTTAAGAAGATCACATGAAAAGCCCATAACACAACTTACGATAAAGGCGCCTACAAAAGGCTTACAATAGAAAACGCCTACTTTTGAACTATGTTTTGGTACACATAAGGACACCCGAAATTCGGGTCCGTCGGATCTGCGCTAAAAAACAAAGAAAATTATGTAAGTTTGAAGTACATAGAGACGCACCCTAAGGGTAGAATTCCATTGGACGAAAAGTGTGGCTCGTTACTGGACGTCATACAAGTTCGTACAAATTCGTACCACGCCGTACCTTTAGTTTATTTTGTCAGACGAAATATCGTTACTGGAAAGCTGTTGGGAAGCTCTAATGATGTAGGCGTAATTCCTGGCCGTTGGATATTCCACTATTTCGGATCCGCGAAGCAATCGCGCACATCATCCAGTGTGACGGTACTCTCCTCGCGAGGAGAGTTGTACGATGCTAGACGTGTACCATTGGTACACGTGAAAAAGCAAAACAATATCCGCTTTGAACAAGCAATCACAGGTCTACACGTCGTATAGGCCATGTGCCTACGTCGTACTGTCCATGTGCCGCCTGCCACGCTGGATGCAGGTGAGCCGAAAATATTTTGGCACTCTCCGTCTGGCATCCACCGACATTCAAAGTTTGCCGCGACCTTCAAGGTTTGCCGCGTCTTTTTGCCATTCCGTTTCGAAATTTTGATTTCCGTTTTCAAAATAAAAAATCTGGCCGCAAACTATTGCAGGATTCACACTAGAAACGGATGGTGAATGAGATGACGAAATGAATGGTCCTGTACCATTCATTTCGCAAAAAAACATGAAACAGAGGCGCCAAACAGCTCGACCGCTCGGTTGTCAACCTTTTGGGAGCGTAGCGACAAACAAAATACACTTTTTGGAGCATAGCGGCGGACAAAACATACGGTCAAGTGCGTCAAATTTTGACAGCTGTGGTAAGTCATTTTCATTTCCGGAAACCCTTTTCTGAATGCAGATTTCCGATTTAGAAGAAAAATGAAGTCGTATCTCGAATGAATGATCCGTACTATAACTTTTTTTTTTTAAATGCTAACCCATTATCAAATGGCCAATCAAAATCATCTAAAATAAAACGTAAAAAAATGTAAACTTAAAACTTTTTCGGAACTTTGACGAAACGTCCTCCCCCCTTCTTACCGATGGTTTGGTACAGACGGATTTGAATCATCGTCGCATAATCGTACGGCAACATGAGTCACATCGTGACGTTTTTGTTGACGTGCGATGACGTTAAGGGCGATTCACGTCCAAACAAATAAAAAGGACATTCATTTCCTCATCTCATTCATCATCCATTTCTAGTGTGAATCCTGCATATATGTACGAATCATTAACTACCTCCGGTCGTACTGATATTTCGTTCTGACTTTCCGTTTGAAGATTTTCATTAAGATTTTCAAATCTGGACTCTAACCTACGTGGCGCCAATCATAATTGAGATAGGTTTGTTACTGGCCCGACAAAATGGAATAGTCTTCTAGTAAGCGCTGCCAGTAGAATTTCCCGTACATTTACAGGGACCGCCTAATGGAATTCTACCGTAACTCAAGTTTTACAATACGTCATGAAACTCCAGTATGAACACAATACTACTGCCAGTACTGTACACCGCGCATCGTTATTAGTGTCAAAGTTTAAATAGTGTGGAAGTAAATATACCGTCATTGACGCTAATTAATAATTAAAAAAAAAGGTGTATTCTAATTTCGGCGTTGATGCTAATTTGGGAACAGCAAAAATGGAATATTCGCTGTACGATTATACACATTAATATATGTATCCGTACAAAATATTGAAAATCGTACGCCGTCGTGAAATTTAAATATCCGTACATGTAAGACTAATTTAAGTGTCAGAACAATCCCGTTTTTTTAGCGCACGATCCTATGCGTGCGCGTCTGATTTAACTCATTTTTTGTAAAATTTTCACTTGAAAAGGTACATTTATGTACGGTCTGACATAGACCGTACACCACACTATTTAGATATTATTGTAATTCGTCCTTTACGCTATTTTGTACGGAACCTTAATTAACGTCAAGGAAAAATTAAAATCATGTATCCTATTTGAGGAAAAAAAACAAAATTTTAAGAACCCAAATTAGTGTCGTTGACACTAATAACGATGCGCGGTGTAGCGGTTACGCGCTATAGCGATGTGTGGTGTATCGTACAGGCAGTCTTCTTCCATATTTGTTTCAAAGATGTCAACTGTATACTAAAGAACATTGAACTCGTTTGTTTGTGACAAGTGTCAGCGGCAAGGCTTCGACCGGCTAAAGAAAATTAAAGTTTTGATGTGGCAGGCTTGACGGTTCTACGTGGCATGCAGGCAGGCTCCGCTGGCCCTTTTTCCACTTCCATGCAGTTAGCCAGTGCTGCTTGTCGCAACGCAGTGCAGACACATGCCGGTGCCATTCCGCAAAACGACTCTCCTCGCCACGTGTATCAAAGTCTCAGCATAGCACTTCGGCGATGTGCTCTTACAAAGTCACAATTGCTACTGATCGACTTCCAGTTTGAAATCAGTACTTTGAAAATCTTGGTTACCTCCAGTTTGAGTGCTCCAGAGTCTTCATTCTAACAAACTCCTTGGTGAAACCTGTCACAAGCTGTCTAGCTGTACCTGATAAATCACGACTTGCAGACAGATTTGTGCCATAGCTTTCCTGTCTATATTATCTTTCCCTTGCAGCTGTATTTCTTCTCAAAAGTTGCAGAGGATCTTCGAGCCACACCTCTCCTTCCGACTCATCAATCATACAGAAGTGGACAGAAATGGCGAGCGGTTGGACTCGCCCGCCGGCTGAAGAAAGAGAGGAGGGTTTCCATGATGTTCCAGATGTAACAGGACAAGCTGCAACTGAAGGACAGGAAAATGTCGGTGCAGGGAGGGAAAAACTGTCGTCCTGGTGGGGAAGAACCAAACAGGATACTGGCGGCAAGGCGGGGGAAGCTGCCGGACAAGCACGGGAAACTTCCGAGGAAGCTTCCGCCCAGGCTAAAGAGAAGGGAGGCCAGTTGAAAGAGCAAGCAGGAGAGAAAGCTGGTAATGCCAAAGAAGAAGCCAGTGACGTGGCAGGTAGAGCCAAAGAGCAAGCCAGTGGTAAAGCCTCAGAGGTGAAAGAAAAGGCTGGCGGAGCGGCTGAACAAACTAAGGAGAAGGCAGGTGAAACAGCCGATCGAGTGAAAGAAAAGGGGCAAGAAGTGTGGGATAGTGAGAAAGGACAGCAGGTGCGGTCTCAAGCAAGTGAATACGGTCAGCGTGCTGGAGACACCGCTCGAAAAACGAAAGATACTATTGGAGAAGGAGGTCATCAGTTCATGACAGAAATTAGGGAAGAAGGAGAGGGTCAGGGCCCCGGAGGAGAGTTAGGACGGCGTACGAAGCAAGCCGGTCGTCTGGTTCATGACAAAGCTCAGGAGGTTGTGGAGAATCCGGAAGTGAGGCACAATCTCGCGGAAGACGCTGGGCGATTTCTCGGAGCCATGAGAGCACAGGGAGGAGGGATAGGACAAGAGGCCGAGGCTTTTGGAAGAGGAGCTCAAATGGTTAGTGAGACTGCTCAGCAGACATGGGAACACGTTCCGGAAGAAGCGAAAGAAACAGTGATAAGAGGAGGAAAGAAAGTGGCAGAGACGACAGACAGGTTGTGGACTAAGTTTTTTCATATTGTGGAGAAAGTGCTTGACCTTACCGAGCAGAAGTTGTTTCACGATGAGGATGACGAGGAGGATGTGGAGGCAGGTCATGGTCAACGCGGAGACGAGCATACACAGCCAAGTCAAGGAGGAACTGGTCCATTACAGCCACTTTTGCAGAAACCAGGATTTCTTAAGGGCAAAGACCCGAAGCAAAAGGAGAAGGAGAGGAAGGAGAAGGAGAAAAAGAAGAAGCAGCAGAATGTGAAGTTGGTTTCTCAGGTTATCGGTGGCTTTATCGCTCTCCTTCTCTCGACGATACTCCTGTTTTTCCTTGGTTTCTTTTTGTTGCCCATTCTGCTCATCTCTTTGCTTTTGTTACTCTTGGTGTTCCAATGCTATGCATGTTGCGGTGTGAGAGCTTAAAAATCCCGATGAGCTGACAATGTAGAGGCAGGAAGGTATGAAAAGGGATGGGGGATGGTGAGTAGAGAGCTCTTCTTTGTAAGCCGGAGGATAGTCATGACACGTATGGGAGAGGCATCGGGTATGGGATCACTATATGTTGCCACGAAGAGAATCTTCTTTGTTACTGATTTTGTTGAAATGTATAGTTTTTTGCTAACAAGCAGAAAACATTTTGGATAGTGGACGGGAGAGGTGGCAAAAATGGTTATCAGTGATGTCAAAGTACACTAAAATGGACCAAATTCACTGAGAGCTGTTGGAGTTGGGTATTTGAGATATCGTCGGAAATCTTTTAACGTTTCTTTCAAATAGTTGTGAGGGAGAAATTGCTGACGAACTCGAAAGTATGTAGATATGTACAAGAGAAAAAGGAAACAAAGAAAATACTGGCACATCATATATAACTAGAAATTTTTGTATCCTGTGAATATGTAAGATGATAACAGATGGGAATATACCTTCAATTGTGTATAGTTGTTTCTTTGCTGGGATTGTGTACAAAGAAGTTGCCATTTCTTCCTACATGTTGTTTTTAAGAACAGGACATTACGCTCACTTTGATTGCATGGCACATAACCACTACATGTTATGAAATTGCGTGGGATATACTGATTACTCATTGCCTTTTGAAAAATGATTTCTATGTGGCCATAAAGACTGTCAAATGGATTTCTGTTGAATTTAACGAAGGAAAGGACATCATTGATGAATATCAACAGGTTTGAAAAAAGTGGCCAGTATGATTGTGACAAGAAATTAACAAATGACTAATTCGATTGTTGACATAAGTCATTGCACATCCTGCACCCAATGTTTTCAGGTATAATTACCCTTTTCCTTCATCATAATCAACCAAAGCAGGTAGGTAGACAAAAAGCAGGTTTGTCAGAATCATCATTCAAATTGCACGTGAAGTTGTTTTGCTAGGTATTAAGGGTTTGTGTTTCTCTGGCCCACCAGAAAATGTGCAATTGTGATAATTTTGTTAACAATCACAAAAATAAATCTCAAAATCAAGAAATGATATCTTTCAAACAGCAGCTGCTTAGTACAGGATACCAGTTTTACCAGAAAGTAAAGCTCCCTACTATGAGAAAGCCACAGTCTCCAACGTTGTCAATATTTATTCGTGATACAATCAATCCACCAAGACAATATCAAATGGGCAAAATTTAGAGTGTGCAATACGACTATTTCACCAACTAATACACCCCTGAAAATGATTCTGGTGCAAAAGAAAGTAAAGAACAAGAGAAATACAAATTATGGCGGGAGTTTTACAGTCAATAACTATTAAATATTACAATATGAAAGAGATATTAAAGTGAATAACTAATTGCAAGTTAAAACTTTCAACAACCTCGACACTTTTACGTCGCATTTCATTACCTGTCTACCTGCGCTAGAAACTCAATTCTACAACCAAAGCAAACGCCACCCCTTCCCAGTTTAAAAACCATACAAGTCACAGAAGACGCAGCTTTTCTAACAATAGCCATACAGCAGCATATGTTTTCGCAGTTCCTTGAAAATACAGTTCGAAAACTATTCACGTCAGTCCTGATTACAAAGCCTTCGCATTCTCCAATGATAATGCGACACCTGTCACCTCTCTGTGACAGCTGGCAGATTTTTATGCGTCCACTCACTCAGTCCCCCGGCCACATGGCGAACATTTGTGAATCCTGCCTGCTGGAGCTCATAGCAAGCCTTCAAAGACCTATGAGGGGAAGAAAACCAGAATGGAAAGATTGTTTTACTTAGTCAAAGGGAAATTTGAACTCTTACGCGGTAGCCCTTTCATAAACAAAAACAAAACCGTGCAGCATGTTTCCGTCAGATATGGGCTGCAATAACTGCTGATTTCTTTCTTTCTTCCTTAACTTCCTTTCTCATGGACCCTCTTTCCTTCCAAAACTCTGTCTCTCTCTCTCTCCTTTCGTTTTTCAATCTCTCACTCACCTGGAAGAAATGCCGAAGGTCAGCCATGGATCCTCAAACTTCTTAGGCTTTGGCCCTTTCCGTTCCACATATGTCTTTAACGTGCCTCCTCGTGAGCACATAACCAGAACTGGACGTTCCATGTCACCGTTAACCGCCAGAGTGGCCTCCTTCACAAAGTCAGGATTCCGTTCCGTTCCAGAAAAGTTTGCCAGTAGAGCATATCCTAGCCGCCTAAAAGACAGATTCAGCACTTGGTGGTCCCACACGAGGGGGAGGGGGAGGGGGAGAGGGGGAGGGAGAGGGAGAGGGAGAGGGAGAGGGGGAGGAGGAGGGAGAGGGAGAGGGAGAGGGAGAGGGGGAGGGGGAGGGGGAGGGGGAGGGGGAGGGGGAGGGGGAGGGGGAGGGGGAGGGGGAGGGGGAGGGGGAGGGGGAGGGGGAGGGGGAGGGGGAGGGGGAGGGGGAGGGGGAGGGGGAGGGGGAGGGGGAGGGGGAGGGGGAGGGGGAGGGGGAGGGGGAGGGGGAGGGGGAGGGGGAGGGGGAGGGGGAGGGGGAGGGGGAGGGGGAGGGGGAGGGGGAGGGGGAGGGGGAGGGGGAGGGGGAGGGGGAGGGGGAGGGGGAGGGGGAGGGGGAGGGGGAGGGGGAGGGGGAGGGGGAGGGGGAGGGGGAGGGGGAGGGGGAGGGGGAGGGGGAGGGGGAGGGGGAGGGGGAGGGGGAGGGGGAGGGGGAGGGGGAGGGGGAGGGGGAGGGGGAGGGGGAGGGGGAGGGGGAGGGGGAGGGGGAGGGGGAGGGGGAGGGGGAGGGGGAGGGGGAGGGAGAGGGAGAGGGAGAGGGAGAGGGAGAGGGAGAGGGAGAGGGAGAGGGAGAGGGAGAGGGAGAGGGAGAGGGAGAGGGAGAGGGAGAGGGAGAGGGAGAGGGAGAGGGAGAGGGAGAGGGAGAGGGAGAGGGAGAGGGAGAGGGAGAGGGAGAGGGAGAGGGAGAGGGAGAGGGAGAGGGAGAGGGAGAGGGAGAGGGAGAGGGAGAGGGAGAGGGAGAGGGAGAGGGAGAGGGAGAGGGAGAGGGAGAGGGAGAGGGAGAGGATGAAGGAAGCAGCCATGAGTCGTTCTCACCTGTAATTGGACTTCATATCACTACCTTGGATAAGGCGAAAAAGGGCGGCATTGAACGCTCCTTCTGCATGGACCTGCAGTTTCATGCAGAGGAGTTAAGACTTGACATTCACATTGTGTCTAAGCGACAGAAAGTAAATAAGAATAATATTTTGGGTCCAGAAAAGGTTGAGACATCACGTCTCTATAGACTTTAAAGTTATGCAGTTATGAGTGTCAAGAAGAGAATTATGAGATTAGTACTTGAGAATTAGTAGATTTTGGGAAAGCGTTTTGAAAGTACGCAATTTGCATAAAATTCCAAAAGACATTTTTTGATCTACGGCGGTACTATGTATAGTGTTGCTGACCACCAAAAATTTATGGCAATTATGATTACTCTCCCCTCCTTAAGAATCATTTCAAAACCAAAAGCCTAAACTAAAAGCAAGAGATTGCATTCAAAAGTTGTAAGATTTAGAGGCTGAACACCTGATGCTCATGATCTAGCGAGTTACACCATTTTTCGAAACTACCCACGGAATAGGGTACAAACAATAACAAAAAAAAAGTAGACACTCCTCTCCATTTCTACTTAGGTATGGTTTGACTGCCACCTCTTCGTAGTCTTGCTTCTCTCTAACATCCAATAGGATCGTAGGATTTGGAGACTCTGTTGAGAGTCGCAAGGCCTCCTCGACTGTCACACTTTCCAGCTGGCGCTCCGTCAGAACCCGGTGGACCTCTGCAACGTCGCACCCACAGGAGGGACAAGGGGGAGAAAGAGAGACGGAAAGAGATGGGGAAGGAGAAGAGGGAGGACATAGGGGAAGAGGAGAGGAGTGCTTTGAGCAGCGTCCGGGGTCAAGAAATTGGGCAGTGACGACTGAATGTGGTCAATAACAAAGGTGGTATCTAGGGACAGATTCTCTCGTCGATATGTCCCAATTTCACGAGTTAATGACTGGCCACCCTAGTGAGTGAAACATGTTCTGAGATGTATGCACCTCACTTCACATGTATGTCCCTGATAAGCAGTGGTTCTAGAGTCCAATGAATCCAGCATGCAAATTGGACAACAATTGTTTCAATAATCGTTTAAATACATGTTTCCATTCGGAATTGTTTAAACAATTTGCAGTCAGATGTGGTCACGTGTCCTACGCAGCATAATGTGCATCACAGAGCGACAACACATCGATGGTCAACATCCATAATGAAACAAAGACTGATTTTCATCCATTACAATTGCCATTGCCTGCAGACCCAATGCCCAATGGTCTTCGTCCAACTTCCAGCAGTTGGCAGTAAACGCTTCCTGGTTTCTCATGCCCAATGTCAAGCAGCGATGCCCAATGTCCGATATTGTCCCTCACTTCCCATGTCCCAGGTCCCATGTCCCATATGCCATGTCCGGTGTCCCATGTACCATGATGTACCATGATGTCCTATGTTCCATGTCCCCATGTCCCATATCCAATGATGTCTCATGTCCCCATGTGCCATGCCTCATGTCCCAAGGCGTCTCATGATGTCATATGTCCCATGATACCCCATGTCCCCATGTGCCATATCCATGTCCAATGTCCCATGCCTCATGCCCCATGATGTCCAATGATGTCCCATGTTGCCACGTGTCACGCGTGCCCATCCCCCCCCGGCCCGGCCCTACCCACCGAGCCAGGAGGTGTAGCGGTAGGAGTCGGCGAAGAGAGTGCCCACGGCGCCGCCGCTAGCCGCCGATGTCTGCCGCCCTCCGCCCCGCCACGTCAGCACTGACGCCACGCCCAGGCCATGGATCCCGCCATGGCCTGCCACGTGCCACCAGACGCACCTCTTTCAGCTCCTTCACTTTCTGCGCCATGGTCGGCTGCTCCCCGAGCAGGTCGTACAGCCACCCCTTGCTCCTCCTCGCTGGCCGCACTTTGTCGTTTTCTGCTTCGCCGTCGGCTGCGGCTCTTGGAACCTTCCAGAATCGATTGTCAGGCGATCGCCGGGAATGACGGGTACCGCTGACACGTGGCAAGATCATGCCAGAAGGTACAAGTGCCATTGCTGTAGCCATGATGAGGAAAGACAAGTGTAGCAGTTCAAAACATGGAGACGCCAGAAGATGAAATTATGTTGCCGGATCTGGACTGCATCTTGAATCGTTATAGTACAGTAATACAGTACAACGTGTATCGCTATTAGGGTTAATGTTTTTTTTGCCAGTTAAAACATCTTTTCTTCGTAGACATATGTCGGATTATGGATCTGACGATTGCGATTGGAAGATAGGATTCTCACCTTACGATTGGCGGTCTCCATGTGAAAATCGGACAAGTGTGTACGGAGAAAAAGATGTTTTAAGTGGCGAACAAACTATTAACCCTAATAGCGATACACGGCGTACTGTACACCGCCAATCGCTATTAGCGTAGTGTACGCTAATTCCGTCAAACTTTTTTTATTATTTATTCTCGAATAGCGTAGCTTAGGGCACTTTCCCATGTGTTAAAGTTACAGTTATTTTCTGTCGTTTTCCTTTATAACTTGGAAAAAAAAGAAAAAATCTGCAGCCGTACCAAAAAATTCAAATTACCACCGTACAAGTTACGTTCCATTAAAACTTTAGTTGTACCGCAGTTTGTCGTCTATCGCGATTCAGTTTATCGTTTAGCGAGTTTCGACCCACTTTAGCGTCCTTCCAGATCATCTTTAAACTTTAATAAAATCACCTCGCGAGGTGATTTTAAATAAAGTTCCACGACGTGGCCGAATATGCATATGATTTCGCACGCGGCGGAGGTTTTTGACAAAATTTTCCTAAAAAAAAATACGTACTTTTTTCCGTGCACCTTTTTCCGTACAGAGGAAGTGGAGGGGTCTCGACCAACGGACGCCATTTCATCAAACCATAATTCCATCAAGGCGCCTCCTTCCTTCCCCCTCGTACCCTTTCTCAACTTTCTTTGACGTAATTCCTCTGTAGCAATCACACGTGATTTCACACGTACGGCGTAGGAAAATTATTGGACACCTGTCGGCGAGGGGGAAGACGCAAAACGGAACCGCATTTTTGTGCGACAGCAAAAGGTATTTTAGGTATTTTTTATAATAAACAGCAAATGTCATGTTATTCATTTTTGTGGGTTATATATTTATTTTTCAACTCTGTGTGTAATTTACTTCGTTCAATTCCGTCATCTCCAATTTACTGAATCTTTAAGAGATTTTTTTTTTTTAATTTATAAGAGTTATTTATGTTTTTGGCCTCTATGTCAAGCGTCGTCGATCGCTCAACGTCATTGTTTTGGAAACAGACAAGTCTCCGTGTACCGGTAATTTGGCCATTGGCATTTAAATTTTTTGACAAAACTTATTTTATTCACAATTTAAACGTTTGCTAGTTGTCCGATTTTCAAGTTTGTTTGAATTTTTTCTATGTCTCTCTGTCTCTCTTATCAAGGAAAAAACTTTTTTTATACTAAAGAAAAAGTTTAAAACAATTTACGTGTAAAAGGAAACACTTTTTTTTCTTTTTAATATACCGTTCTTTCTTCATATAGTTCCTCTTTGTGATATTGTCATAAAATCCCGCATTCTCACACCACAAAATAACATAAACTACTTCAAATATTTTACTAAATAAAACACTTTAAAACATATTAAAGAAAACATTTTTTTACATTTCAAAGAAAACTCTTTTTTACATATTAAAAAAAACATTTTTTTACATATTAAAGAAAACAACTTTCTACATATCAAAGTAAACACTTTTTTACGTGTAAAAAAAACTTCTTTTTCTTTTTTTGTCGTCAGGTTTATCTCCACGTTTCTCCTCTTTGTCATATTGGACAAAGTCTCCACCCTCAAACCACAATATAACATAAAAATTTACAAATGTCACATTAAAAAAAACTATTTTTTACACTTAAAGAAAAAGCACTTTTTAACGTATTAAAGAAAACTCTTTTCCTTTTCTCAATAGATTTTCTTCCATGCGGCTCACCTAACCCTCATTCTAAAACCATTAATTTTCCAATTCATCGATTAAAAAAAACATTTTTTTACATATTTAAGAAAATTCTTTTCCTGTCTTCCTCTGATCCTCTGTCAAAAACAGCTGTCAAGACTGAGGTTTGTTCTTGAACTTTTTGGAGCTTGCAAAAACTTGGTTATTTTGGGAAAATGGTGGAAAGGGAATGGTCAGTTGTCGAGATAAGAGGCTTTCGGTGTAATATTTTTCCAAGGCAGAGATATAAGGAGCATACGAAGATTTTAATGTGGTCCTAGTTTTTTTTTTTTTTTTTGAGAAGGACCGAGTTTTTTCCCTTTTTTTGAGCAGAAATGGTCATTTTTTACACTATGTTGATATGTTTTGTACCTGTGTATGCGAAAATGGAGAAAAGGGATGATGAAAGTACAAAGGGACGACATGGCATAGAAGAGAGGGGCGGCATGTGGAAGCACTGAGCAACTACGGCACTGTGGTGAAAGCCTCCACGTCGACAATGTGGCGTACAAGCATCATGACGTCAAGAAAACTGTGCAGCGTGCGGTGGACGTCAGAAATTGAAGCTGCGTGGAAGTTTGGTAACATTTCTTTTACCGCTTATGTGTCACGTGTTTCGTACACGTCTACGTTAGTCAATTTTTAAAGTAGCGGGTTTTTTGCGTTTACATCGGAATGCTTTAAAAGTTGTACGGAGAATCTTCGCTAAAAACAAAGTTACAAGATTAAAGTTTCGGTTACATGGGAAAGTGCCCTTAGGGTGAAGTTCTGTTGGGACATTGTGTAATTGTACGACCAACATTACAGAATGCTACATTTTTAACGACGTTCCATTGCGCAGAGTTTGTAATCTACGTGTTAGCATAATTGTGGTGCCACGTCGCTACAGATTTGATATTCAAAATCGTCAAAGATTTTCACACCGACCAAAAATCTTCATTTGCGTACCATGTACGTGCGTACCAAGTCATCGTTCAACACAACTTTTGTCCTCTTTGCAGACGCCTTGTCAGATACCACCTCATTTATTTATGGTTTTGTTTTTACACGTGACGAATGAGTGGTGCCAGAAATAATGTGACGACTGGGAGCTAACAAAAATAGCGTGACAAAAGTGCGTTACGAAATTTCGTTTGTATGTTCTGTTGGATTTATGTTTGCGTATATCGTGTGCGGAATTTTTTGTTTTCCGTTGGTTGCCATCTTGACACGTATGCTCATTATCAAACGTCTCGCCGCTCAATTTTTTTTGTAATTGGTGATGTACCTCACGAGGTACATCACCAATTATAGAAACTTTTGAATGCTTCGCAAAAAAATATCCTCCGCTCATTGTTAACTCCCAGACTTTTGGAGAATATTGGCAAGATTCTCTGTAATGTTCTTTTCCGGATAAAAACAAAATAAGAAGTACGGCGTAGTACTGAGAGGTCCGATTTTTTGTAAATAACGTCACTTTTCGTCTAATGGAACTTCACCCTTAGGGTATGGATACATCAGGAGGTCTGTATAATAGTACGGACAGCAAAATTTATGTATTACAGAGACCTCGGTTACATCGCGTAACGTCTGTTAATAAGTTTTTACATACGTGTTTATATTTGAGTGGTTCCACGTAGTTGACGATCATATCTCTAAAATCGTCAAAGATTTGGAAACCGATCATTTTCGTATGGAAATCCGTACTTGCATTATTACATAGGTGTAATTTCGCAAGTGTACCGCGTCAATGTACCTCAGAGATCTCCTTCACTCAACTGACTTTTAGGAAAAAACCGTATTTCATTTCGGCAAAGATTTTACGGTCACCTTGTACGAAGGCACGTGACTTTGGCGACGTATGAAAATTTTCATTTTTCATCGACGCACGTGTCTATCGTCCAGGTGTAGTGAATTGACTGGCTCTGTATTGGTGAACCCACCTCGCGGAGGTGGGTTCACCAATACCTAGGCGGATGGAGCGATTGCTTCGCAGATGAAGACCAAAATGTAATCGAACGGTAGATGTCTTCTCTCGGATGCTTGGAGAATCGTAATCTTATTTTCAGTAATGTTCTTTTTAGGAAACTCACGAAAATATTGTACGGCATGGTACAAGCAAGTACAAAATTCTGTATTAAACCTCACTTTTCGTCAGATGTAACCATACCCTTATTCTATTTTTTTCTGTACGCCATTTAGGGTTATTTTCTAAGTACCGTACAAAACGGAAGTACGTCATCTCTTAAATAGTGTGGTGTACGGTCAGTGTCACACCGTATAAATTCGTACCTTTCAAAGTGAGAAAGTACAATTCATTATGTTTAGTAGCCGCGGACGCATGAGAATGTGCGGTCTAAAAAGGGGATCAAATTGGGCTGTCAAATATCACGTTCCCACATATTCGTCCAACAAACACGTTTCGATTGTGTGAACGTAGGATTTGTGTACGATTTGTCAGATTTTGTACAAATACCTATATTAGTGTAAGCATGTTTGCGACCGACATTTACTTTTTTCAAAGACACAAATTAGAATTATTAAACAATTAGAATGTATGTTTTTTTTCAAATTTTCAAATTCTTAATTAGCGTACACCACTGTAATTATTCATATACGCTAAAGAAACTTCTACGCTAAAAGCGATTGGCGGTGTACTACACTACACCGTCGATTGTATTTAGCGTGTTGAACACTAATTCGGCGCCCTTAAACTCTGAGGGTTTTACCTAAAATAGAGTAAGTGATACTAATTTTTCCTGTACGCTAATTACGAGAAGAAAAAATAGTGTGCACCATTTTAATTTATGTATGTTTTTATTAGTGTGGAGTACGAAACGTGTCGGTGAGTATAAAATTGTACTTTTTAATTATACAAGTACGGATATTTTAATAAATATTTTTGGTACCACACGAAAAATTGCCCTGTTAGTGTGCATTTATTTGTCGCGAATTGCCTACACCCTAAAAAACCGAAATTAGAGTCAAAGAATAATTAGAGTGAAAGAATGCGACAGTGTACGAATTGTCAGAATTTGTACTTTTACCTATATTACTATGAATATCCTCTCGACAAATCAACTGTACCCATATTGGCGTTCGTTATCAAATTAGTGTATAACTTTTTTTAGGAAATTTTTCTAAGTCAAAATTCGTGTACATGACACTAAAGTATTATACACACTAATGATTTCTACACGCTAAATACGATCGACAGTGTACTCTACTGTAGTATTGTTTTTTTCGCAACTTGAAACATCTTTTTGGCGTGCACAAATGTGAGATTGAAATTCTGACGGTTACGATGAAAAAAGGACAAGTGTGCACGGGAAAAAGAAGTTATATGTGGCCAAAAAACTAATAACACTGTATACTGAAGTTGAGAAGTTTTAAACATAGTGACAAACAGATGGCAATACATGGCAACAGTGCGATGTTCAACCGATACATGAATGAAGCGAGGCGGTACTTTTGGCAGATTCATGAATCCTTCATCTGGTAAAATCTATATGAATGAAATTTCTAATTTCATTGGGCCAACCTGAGTTTGCTGACACCTGGCAATCGATGGATTGGCTTTGTTTCGTCGATCCTTTTTGTTTTGCTTTCCGGCAAAAAACGTATCGATCTAATTTTGACTCGATACACATATCGCTTTGATGAAACTCGATAATCAGCCAACGCTTAGGGTTTTAACCACATCGATACTATTGTAAAGTGTAACAGTAATAGTGGATCGAACTTGTTTATAAATGGGTATTGAGAGGTTTCGAATATAGAGTTTTCAATTTGATAGACGTCCGCGAAAGAATCGCACGATTTGGGGTTGTATTTTAAAAGATATAGTGATTGGTGTATTTAGGCGACAGCGCGAGGTCAAAATAACGAACGGGTGTTCATTGTTACGAGTTAACTATCAAACTAGCCGCGGAATTGAAGGCGTACGTTTATAAAGTACCAAATGAAATCAATATTTTGTTAGGTACGCACGATGGTTCGTTTCGTACAATTTTTAGTACGAAACGTCACTTTCACTTTATGGTATTTCGTTGGAAGTTTCGCGTGCGAAATTTGCGACGCACGTTCGTGCAAAGTCCTGTTTCGTTTGGCGCGCACTTTTGCACGTAAATGTTACGTAGTGAAACGTAGCGTTTGATTGGTTAGATATGCTACGTAGTTTGTAAGAGATTTCGCACGTTTTTGCATTGGTCAGTCTGAGTCCTTGCTGATCAATGATTGGCCTAGGTAAAACTTGTTCAACGAAGCGTTGACTCTGGCCTGGCAAGCCCAGGGCGATGATAGATAAATAGTGAAGTCTAAGAGAAGAGTAGATATCTTTTCCTTAAAGTTAGCAATGGCATTTTTGCATTGAAATCTCTTACTAACTAAGTACACCGCCAATCGCTATTAGCGTAGAAGTTTCTTTAGCGTATATGAATAATTACCGTGGTTTACGCTAATTAATAATTCGAAAATTAAAAAAAAAACATACATTCTAATTGTTTAATAATTCTAATTTGGGTCTCTGAAAAAAATAAATGTTGGTCGCAAATATGCTTACACTAATATAGGTATTTGTTTAAAATCGGACAAAACCGTACACAAATCGTACGTTCACACAGTCGAAACTGTTGTTCTACAACCACCGGTGCAGGTGGAGGAGCAGCAGTAGTAGTAGAAGTAGACATGATACACTCTCAGAAGCTATCAAGAATCCTACCAAACAGCTGTTCTTAAGTGCTCACCAATTCTTATACAAGCATCCAAATCTCACAAAACTCTATCAGAATATAGAGTAGCATAAACACTGACAACTCCCAAAGTTTCAGCACAATTGACCCAACAACACTCAAGATATAATACTCAGAAGTTTCCCAAAAACTGTCTGCAGTTTTACTACTTGGAAGTCTGGATACATTATATGTTATGAGTCCTAAGTCTTATACTTGTGTTGTACCGGCAATACTAGTGTACCTGAGGGGTACGTCAAGCTGCCAAGCTAATACTAAGCTACCACTGAGCTACCACTGAGCTACCACTGAGCTACCACTAAGCTACCATTGAGCTACCACTGAGCTACCCACTAAGTTACCATTGAGTTCCCACTAAGTTGACTAGAATCGTATCTATCGCAGTTGCTCTATCCAGTACAGAATCACATTAAGAATATCAGACGTTGCGTTGTCCGTACGGACCATATCAAATATAATCGTGGTTGCCTTGTCCTGTCTGTGTTGTAGCTTCGCTGCTGCGCTGCTCTGCTGCTGCGTTGCTCTGCTGTATAGCAGCTACTCTGCTGTATAGCAGCTGCGCTGCTGTATAGCAGCTGCGCTGCTCTGTTGTATAGCAGTTGCGCTGCTCTGTCTGTATAGCAGCTGCGCTGCTTTGTCTGTAAAGCAGCTGCGCTGCTCTGAGACTGAAAGCTTTCCAAAAAAGACAACAGAAACATGGTTCTTGCACGAATATGTGCGAACGTGTTATTTGACAACCCAATTTTATCCCCTTATTTGAGCCCATATTCTCATGCGTTCCCCGTTACTAAAACTCATTTATCATACCTTTTCACTTAAAAATGTACAATTTTGTACAGTCTGATACGTACCGTACACCACACTATTTAAACAACAATGTGTTTTCGTTTTGTACGGTACTTGGAAAATGACCTTAAATGGCGTACAAAAATAAAATAAAATAAGCTACGCTATTTGAGAATAAAAAAAAAGCGGGACGGAATGAGCGTACACTACGCTAATAACGATTGGCGGTGTAGTGTTTTAGCAATTAAAAGATAGAATTATTGAGAGTGGAGAGTACTGAAAAACACTTTAAACGAAGGGGTGAGCCACGAGGGCAAGAGACCAAGCTAATGTTATGTGGACAAAAGCTTCTTCTAATTAAAAGTTTATCGTTATATAAGTGCTTTCCAATAAGGATGTGTATTTTCCAATGTGTGGAATGTGTGGTTGAAATTGGTTGTAGTAATGGGATTTTCTAAGAGGTAGGAGATCCTATTACATATGATTTCAAAGCTTTGGTTAGAAACCAAGGAGAAGTTTGCTCACCCGAAAATCGACTGCTGTGACCGGTGAGGGTGCTCTGATCAGTGTCGGTGAAACCACAATGTGAAGTGGTAGGTGATTGGAGGGAAACTAGGTGACTACAATGTTAGCGGCCGCTGGTTAGATGTGGGGACTGCTTAGGTCCTAAGGACTCATGTGGGGTGGATAGTGTAGCCACTGGTGAAGCTCACTCCAATTACCTAGAGGCCAAACAAACTTGCCTTCTCGTAGCAATGATTCATGTGTAAAGGGAGGGCTTGAAGACATGAAGGGTGAGGATGTGAGGATTAGAGGGTAAAAGATCGAGATGTAGCAGGAAATGGGAAATCTCATAATGGAGGAAAAATAAAGTGGAGCACTTTACCCCTTCAAGAGCAAAGTAGTCGAAAAATGACTTAAAACTTTTCAAACCCTAAATTGTTACCTTTTATTGCTTTGAATTTTGTTGTTGCAAAATTTGTGCTTGAATTTTACCTTTGAGAGCTTTCAATTTAGCTGTTGCAAAATTTGTGGGGAAATTCTTACCTTTTTGCATCAATATTTGGGAAATTGATTAATTGAATTTGTAATGATTTACATTTAATGTTTTATTAGTTTCTCAGATTTTGATCTTTTTCAAAGGATTTGTTAAGGAGAAGAAGTCTTGGATTGGAGCAATCTGAGGACTTCAAATGTGCAACAAATTTCTTTAGGAAATTATATTATATCTTTCTTTTTGCTTAATTTCATTGTGTGATAATGGCAAATTCTGCATAGAAACGTGAAATGGAAAATGCCTTGAATGTGTTGAAGAAGCGTAGTGTGAAATTGGTCAAAATATTTAACAATCATCTTGTTGCTGTGGATAAAATCATTTCATAGTTGAAAAGTGAATTGAACGATGTTAAGGAAAATTGAAATGTTTCAAATCAGAAATTGGATGAGCTAATTAGTTTAATTCACACAAAAAATGATGTTAATGACCAAATGGGTGAGACTGGGAAGAGAAATGTCAATTTTAGGGAGGGTGATCACGATAGACCTAAGAATATAAGAGATATGAAGTTGTTTATTAGTGAGGCACCATTCTTTGATGGTAAAAAGATTAATGAGTTAGATGCTTGGATTTTTCATATCGAGTATTATTTGGAATCTAGAAATTGTGATCGTGATGATTACATTTTTTTTGCTGTTAGCTGTCTGAAAGGTGATGCTCAAATTTGGTATTACACTCAGAGGAGGTCTAATTTGATTCTTGATAATGCTGATTGGGAAGCTTTTAAGACCGCGATCAAATCGCGTTTCTTGTCTGTCACTTATAAATCCAGAATTGAAGAAAAGTGGCCGAAGTGTAATCAGACTCGATCAGTGAAATATTATAGTGTGGAATTTGACTCATCTAGCATTCTTGTCATAGGTTTAACTAATGAAATGACCAAGTTGCATTTCTTGAATTATCTGAATCCAATACTGAAATCTGAACTGAAACATCAAAAAATTAATCATTTGAAAAAACTACAGGATAGAGCATTTGAATTGGAGGATCAGTTGGGGTATAATCGTGAAACTTGACCACTCAGGGGAAATTTCCATCAAGTATCAGAGTAGGGTGAAGAGGAATTCGAGGAACAGGGTCTGAATACAAGTCTTGCGAATAGGCAAAATATCTTAACGGGAAATCAGAAGGGTGGACAAAGTGTTAATGCAAGAAATAAATTTCACATCAGAGGGGGGTACATTAAGAGTCCGAAACCGAGCATTAATGCTCAAAAACCTAATCCTACCATACCCAAATGCATTATTTTTTAGAAAAAGGGTCATAGGGCATTTGAGTGTGCACAACTGAAGAAGATTGGTTGTTATAATTATGGAGAGGAGGGATATTTTAGCAGAGAATGCACAAAACCGAAAATGAAAGTCACTTGTTTTAAATGCGGAGGTCTTGATCATTACGCTAAGGACAGTACAGATTACGAATCTCTTAAAACTGTTGATGTCAATAAAGGTCTTCAAGAACAAATTGCGTTATACCTAGCTGAGCAGGAAGCCAAAGAGGTGAGAAACGGAAAGGATTAGCTGAAAGTCCTCAGTTGAGTCGACCAGATCCAAAAGTTAAGGAGTTAACTTTTGAGGGCAAGCTAATGAATGGAAAGGCTAGGATAGCTGAATTTATTATGATGCTAACTACACTCCATAGTTTAAACAATCTTTCAGATGAAACTCTTAACAACAGACCTATGTTATGACAGTTAAGTAACGATGACACCAGACACAGTTTGATTAGATTCGAGTCTTTAGTGGAAGGGAAACCATTGAGAATTATGGTAGATTCAGTCGCTACACATAATTTTATTTCACATAAGTTTGTAGACGAAAATAAAATTTCTACAGTTATAAGGGAAAAACCTTTGCATATTTAAGTGGCAAATGGTAATAAGTCCACATTAGATTTACAAAGTGACACAATATAAGTTGATATCCAAGGGCATAAAATAAAAGTTGTGTGTGGAATCATGAATTTGGGTAATGAGGAGCTAATACTAGGAAAGCACTGGCTAACAGAACATAACCCTCAAATTAATGGGGAAACTAACACCTTGAGAGTGAAGTTTGACAACGGCTAGAAGGTTCTGCAAGCATTACGTTTAAAAAAATTGCATAGGAATCATATCAATAACATAACCAAATTGGGAGTGGAAGGTTTTATTTCTGCTAAACAATTTAAAAAGCATTTAAAAGATAAAACAAATCATGCTTTCTTGTTATTAGTAACAGAGGCAGTTATCGATGAAAGGGGAGGAGAAAACAATAACATTGATGTTATTTCTAAATCAAACACGACTAAACATCTTGAAAAACAAAATCTGATTTTGTAACTGAAATTAATACATTTGTTGTTGTTGTTAAAGATTTGATTTTTGAATTTAGAGATGTTTTCCTAAGTGACTTACCCTAAGGGAGGCCACCTTCCCAAGATGTGAAACATGTTATTAACCTTGAACTTGGACGTAATCCTCCTGTCACAAGAATTTAGAAGCATAGTTTCTTTCAGCGAAGAAGTTAAAAAACAGATCAAAGAGCTTCTGGGGAAATGACATTTTCAGCCCAAAAAATCACCGTACGGAGCACCTGTTCTCTTCGTCAAAAAGAAGGACGGAACGTTGAGAATGTGTGTCGACTATCGTAGTCTAAACAATATTACGGTGAAGGATAAGTATCCGTTACCCTTATTTTCTGATTTGATAGATCGTTTGAAAAAAGATAAATTATTTTCTTTGATTGATCTCCGTAGTGGCTTTAATCAAGTGCCAATAAGAACTGAAGATGTTGACAAAAACTGCGTTCAGAACTAGAGTCGGTCATTTTGAATGGATAGTGATGCCATTTGGTTTGACAAATGCACCGCCTACTTATCAAAGATTAATAAACCAAACCTTTTCAGATTATATAGTTGAGTTTGTTCAGGTGTTTATAGATGATATTCTCATTTACAGCGAATCTAAAGAACAACATGCAATTTATTTAACGAAAGTGTTGGAAAGGTTAAGGGAAGGAAAACTATATCGAAAATTGTCAAAATCTAGTTTCATTAAAAGTGAACAATTACTTTTGGGACATATAGTTAGTGGGGAGGGTGTTCAAACAGATCCATCCAAAATAAGTGCAATCCAAATTGGAAGCAACCCACTAATGTCACAGAAGTTAGATCATTTTTGGGATAGGCCACTTATTACAGGGAATTTATCAGCAACTTCAGTATGATCGCCGCACCTTTGACGGATTTTCTTCGAAGAAGGAGATGTTTGTGTGGGAAACAAATTACGAGAGAGCTTTCGATGGACTAAAACGGAAGTTGACCCCTGCCCCTAAACTGGTGTATCTTGATCCTGCTAGGGAATTTGAATTTTTGATCTCTACTGATGCATCGGATAAATGTCTAACTGCAGTCATAAGTCAAAAAGTCACCAAACATTTTCACCCTATTGCTTTTGTGTCTAGGAAATTCAATGATGCAAAATGAACTATCTAGCACAAGAAAAAAAATTACTCGCAATAGTTCATGCATTGGTGAAACAACGTTGTTATTTGCATAATAAAAATTTACAGTTCATTATGATAATAAGGCACTCTCAAGGTTAGGTGGATACTAAAATTGGCATATTTCAAATTGAATGTCAAACATATTCTCGGAAAGAAAAATGTAGTCGCATATCCTTTAAGTAGATGTTTTGAAATAAGTGTGCTGGTTCTAGATAATTTGATTTTAAATAGTGTTAGTAATGGTTATGATAAAGATCATTTTTTTGCTGTGATTTGCAATAATATTTTGGGAGGGAATTTTGACCCATTGAATGAGAGGCATGTCAAAAACTTTAGAATAGAAGATGGTTTTTTGTATTTGCGAACAAGGGATAAATTATGCATTCTTGAAGTGAGAAACCTAACAAAACAACTATTACAAGAAGCCCATGAGCATTTAGGACATCTGGGTGGTTATAAAACTCTTAGTCGGTTGCACAATAGGTTGTTTTGGCCCGAGATGGCAAAGAAGGTGTCAAAACACTTGGAAAGTTGTGTCTTTTGCCAACAGAGTAAATCTAGTAACAAAAAAACATAGAGGTCGCTTAATACCATTTGATATCCTCGAATGACCATTCGACTCAGTCAGTATGGATTTTATTGTCACATTGCCAGCTACATCAAGAAAAAATGACTGTATCATGGTTGTAGTCGATAGGTTCAGTAAAATGGCAATCTTTATCCCTTGCAAAACTACTCATTCAGTTGTGGATATTGCAAAGTTATATTTTGACAATGTGGTCAGACATCATTGAGTTCCTCTGTTTATAGTCAGTGATATGGTTTTTTAATTTACGTTCTGCATTTTGGAAAGAATTGCAGCAAAATTTAGGCACTGAATTAAAAATGAGTATCTCTTATCATCCTTAGACAGATGAACTGACATAAAGGATTAACCGTACACTGGAGGAAAAGCTTATGATTGTTCGCAGTGGAGTTCAGAACACATGGGAATCTAAACTGCCATTAATGGAATTTGCATACAATTCATGTAAACATGTTAGTGTTGTTTTGAAAAGATAGTTTCGTGCGTACGTTACATTTTGTGCGCACACGATGTTTCATGCGTACTCGACACGAGTTTTAATGCGTAAGAACTAACTTTTTTTAACGTGGAGGTTTGAATGGATATGCGGATTGCGGGAGTAATTGTACGGATAATATTAAAGTGACGTGAAGGTCAGATTGAGTGGTGCTAACAAGAATTTGAAATGGACGGCAGATCGCAAAGCGATCTGGGGTGAAACATTACAAAGTGTGTGATTTGTAACATAATAAATCAGTTACCGGCATTTATGGTAAAGGACGAAGTCTTGGTAGGGACACGATGTAATGGCACGATTGGACTTCGACAAAATGGTTCATGGTACATTTGAAGTACGGACGGCGGTCGCCGATATATTTGGAGGTTCACACTATTTTAAGGACGTGATTCACGCGGGGACCACACTTAAGCACGACGTGTCGTTTACCTTATCATCGACACATACTCAAGAGTTTCGCACTGTACGACCAAGGTCATCTGGACTTATATGACTGATGCTGACTAAGCATCGGTAACACTTTTTGTACGGACGAATATTTGTAAATACTTGAGAAACATCTGTTTGTAGTTTAGCGCATTATAAAGTAGTATTTCACTCTTAAATTAGTGACAAGTGTAGCTCTAGGATTAGTGTAGGAATCAATAGAGTAAGTATAACTTGTAGGACTTAGATTACTTTTGATTATCAGCTGAATTTATCAAAGTAATGGCAGACTGTTTTTCTGCATCTTTGACCTGTCAGTGTGATCACTCTCATTGATATCTGGATATGAAACTTTGTGTGTATGTTCTAGGATATAGAAACTATATGGTTGTGTAGTTTCATTATTTTCTGATGTTTCTGTAGAATTCAGTGAGAGACTTAATTGGTTAGTTTGATAAGCTGTCAGCTGTTTTTAGGAAACTCTGGAGCTCATAACTTGTGGATCCCTTGGTGGATTTGGCTGTAACTATGAGAGGTCACAGTGTTTAGGATATACTGCATACTGGTGCAGTTTCAGCTGCTTTTGGTTATTTTGGAGTAATCTATGTTGTCTGAAACATAGCTGTTTTGAGGTAGTCTGTGGGTGTCTTCCGTGAGTAATCCATGGCTGAAATAGGCTATAGACAACAGCCACGTGTCGTCCGACGACATTTGCTTTCATACCGCCAAATGTCTTCGCTGTAATTTTTGCTCCTCTGCGAGCCGTCGATCGTGAACAACATTTAATTTCGTCCATTGAAATTTGATGTTGTTTCAATTATTTCGTGCAGTACCTTATTTCGTGCGATCCTAAACGTTCTATGTTCAATTCGTCCCGTAATATGTTAAATGGAGTACGCCGCCGTGTTTTATGTTAGATATAAACCAAACTCAATACTTGCATCGATTCAGCAAGACATAACCGGATAAAGCAAACAGCAAAGGCGTACGACATTTATCCAATAGGTCGTAGGTTCAAATCTTATCCTTGGCCCCATATTTTGCAAAAGGCTATGTCTCCTACTCCTTATGCCTGTCTCCTTCTCTGCCTGAGATAGCCATGGTTGCCTACCTATCCCTTGTAGAAATTAATGGTTCATTTTTAAGTATTTTCTAGGTCTAAATTAAAATACAGAAAGAAGCCGAGGCAGTCTTTCTCTAACTTCTCTCTCCAACTCCCACACTTGTCGCAGTCACTAAGAAGTTGGAGTGGAAACTAGAGCCATGGCTGCCTAGGCTATCTAGAGATTTACTGGGAATAGATTAGTTTATTTACCGATTTATTTACTAAAAGGATTGGCGTCAGAACCAGGATTTGATCCTGGTACCTACGGAATGATAGATAGCCGGTAGTCTGTAGTTCTAACCGTTAAGTCTAAATCCAACGATACAAAGTACAGGGTTTGATAATTATTTATATACAATTACGTTGGATAAATCATTTAACTACAAATGCGTACGGGATACATAAATCGAGTTATGTAAAAGTACGGATTAAAGGTACGGACAAGGAATAAACACCGCGCATTTGTTTCGATGGCGAAACGAATACCGCGCAGGTATTTACTACGGCTACGATTAAATATGCATTTAATCGGACGACCGGAATGAATGTCGAGATCGCGGAAGAGGATTTCAGCGGTTTGTGGTCATCGCCACATCAGATGACACGTGGCAGAAAGACATTGGATCGCGATATCTCCATGGATTAAAGGAGCGAATCCAAATATATCACGTGTCAACATTTCGGACAAGTCGTACAGTATTCGTACAGAAAGTACACCGGCTGCTGTACTTTTGTGTACGCAGGAGTAATATAATTGGTGTGTACATCAGTAGATAGAGTTTGTGAGAGAGATAGGACTTAGGAAAAATTGGTAGATAGGACCCTCTCTTCCAATGAGCTTCTGTACAAAAGGTCAACGTTGACCCTCCATAACTTAGTGCTTAGGGGAGCAAATTCAGAGATTCTTTTTGCTATCGACTCAGGGGAGTCTTTCCTTCACAGGGGTTAAGGTGGTCAGAGTTTTTTGTTTGCCACGGTGACGATAATTCTTGCTGAAACACAAAGGGGTCAGGGTTATCCTAGAGGCTTCTTGGAAGCTGTCCGCTCTGAGGACTTATGGAGGCCTCAGAGTTTCAGGTTTTGGGCCCACCCTCTAGGGTACCCATATTTAATGGAATTGGCTTCATATACTGGGAAAGTATGATGATAGGAGCTCTATGCGATAAAAGGTTTTGGGGGATAGGGAGTGGACGACTGGGGCGTCCATCAAGTCTTGGAATCCCTCCACGGTTTGAAGGAAGCACGTTCACAAAGAAAGCAAGTCCATCTTCAACGGAGGAGACAAAGGAAGGAGAGGTGGTGGACAAAGGAGCAAAGAAGGAGACGACCACACAAATAGCAACTGGTTCAACATTCATGTCACCAATTGCGAAGAATGAGGAGAATGATGCTGAAACCTAGGACTTCAACAATATATCGGCAAAGCACTTCATCCTACGCCATCTTACTCAAGGACTTGCATGTCATCATTTGCAGGAAGAAAGGGCATCCGATCTGTGGATGGCTCTCATAGAGATGTACCGAAGTGGTACGATTCAGCAACAACAGTTGGTTGATCAAAAAGTTAAGGAATATGTATACAAAGGGGGGAAGATGTTGGATTTTTGCAATGAGCTTGCTACACTCTTCATGGAACTAGAGAGTGTAGGAAAAGATTTTATTTAAAAAGAAAAGGTTAATTGTTTACTGATGAAGTTACTCGATGAGTTCGAGAACATAGTCAACAGTGTGGAGGACTTGCCGGACTCAAGGTGGATATGGAACTCAGTGGTAGGGATGATTCTTGTTCGGGAGAATACGATTGAGATCCGAAGGGGAAGAAAGAGTGGGCAAGCCTTGGCAGCTGCGACCGATTGGAGGAACAAGGATTCCCGAAGACCAGTCGGAAATTATGGGGGGAGGGAGCAGAAAAATCAGACCGACGAGTTCGGACCAAGGGCTCCCAAATGTTTATGTCATTTTTGTAAGAAACCGGGGCACTATATGGCGGAGTGCACTAAGCTAACCGAACTTTGGTTAAAGGAGGGGCCAGTGGAACCGCGAGAGGAAAGAAAAAGGCCCTTGTTACACATGTGTATGAGGCAGAATCGGAGGACGAGGACGATGAGCTCCTATTGGATAAGGAGTTGGAGGCGAAAAACGAGGTCGAAATTTTGCGAAGGTAGAAATGTGCTTACGGTGGATTGAAAGGTGAAACAGGCTAGATTATAGATTCAGGTGCCTCCATGCACATGTGTAAGGATAAGCACCTGTTCACTAAGATAAGAGAGATTCCCACCTTAGAGATAGAGCACGTGGATGGGAGGATAGTCACTACTACTCTTGTAGGATTGGTAGATCAGAAAGTGTTAGTAGAAGGAAAGACATCTATAGTAACATTCTTTGATGTATTGTTTATCCCGGAGCTAAACAAAAACCTCATCTCTACATCTGTATCAGATGATAAGGGTTTTTTTACTAGCACTAGGGAAAGAGTTTTACTGCTAGTTTTGAGGAATAGGTCTATTTCATTGCTGAGAAAGGTAGCCAAAGGATGTTTAGGCTGATTTTAAGTAATGAAACAAAGAAACTTTATTATGCTGGTATTCATGATATTATGATGTGGCATAAGAGGCTTGGGAATGTGAATCTAGATAAGTTAAGAGAGATGAAAAAGATGGGAGTGGTGGAAGGGATTTAGTTCAGTGAGAGTGATAATATAAATGATTGTAGTGGATGTGCTCAAGGTAAAGCACACAGATTACCCTTTCCCAAAACAACCACTTATAAGGGAGAAAAAATTATAGATTTAGTACACACAGATATTTGGGGACCGGCTAAAGTGCCCTCACCGGGGGGGAAGAGGTTTATGGTGACTATCACTGATGATTGGTCTCGGTATTCCAGGGTGTATTTTTTGAGAAATAAGTCAGAGGCTCAGGAATGTTTTAAACAATATAAAGCATGGAGTGAAAAACTCGATGAAACTCCAATCAAGAGAGTAAGGAGTGACAATGGTGGAGAGCATACTTCTAACTAGTTTGAGGATTTTGTGAGGGAAGATGGAGATCAAACGGAAAGAGATAGGGGGAAAAGGATTATTAGACTTACTCCGAAAGAATCTATAGAAAAAATGTGCAATTTTGTGTCCTCCATTGGAATATAGAATTTCAAAAAGCCTTTAGATAGCTTTTAGCTAACCCACTTCAAGCCACAACAACTGCTTCCTTAGAGGTCAAACTGACAATCTAACTGCACCCATGTGCAGCTTGGTCTCCCTGGAGTCTGTAGCAAAAAGATTCACAGAAAACGGCGAACCGGCCAAAAAGTTATGGGTTGGCAAAGATGCCTATTTTATACAAACCCTCAAGGGGAGAGGTGACTGTATTTCCAAAAACACTAAGACCTGATTCTCTTTAATAACTCCTATCTACTGAAGTTTGGACCAATCATATTACTGTACCGTACCAAAAAGTACTACCGCCGGTGTAACTTTTGTACGACCAATGTACGACAAGGCTATTACGTGGATGCGTGCCCTATTTTTACACGTCCGTAGGTTCCTCGGAATTCCCGTGACCAAATGTGATCTCTCCACGTGGCGACAGGTCATGCCATGTCACAAAAAGCCAAAGTGACCACTCCGGGATTTCGGCGATGATGTGCGCCGTTGGATAAGAACCAAAATGAAATCTCAACCGTTATAATTACTTGCGCGATATTTGTTTCACTGTCAAAACAAAATGCGCGGTTTCTGTTTCGATGCCGTACAGTACTCCGTACTTTACAAAATCTGTATCTATGCATGTCGTATATAGTTTCAATTAAATGAATTAGTTCATTCCTAAATAAATAAATATCTATCAAACCCTATAACATTTAGCATTGGTTTTAGACTAATAGGATAAAGCTGACCGTTACCGGCCAACTTGACGGACGGCACGTACCGGGATCAAATCCTGGGTCCGTCAAGTATCTTCTTAGTAACCTACTAAAAATTCAACGGCCAATTAAACTAAGGTTGCCATGGTTCAACCACTCTCTCTATCCTTCAGTGACTACAACCAGTATGGTGGCTAGAGAGAGGAGGTGGAGGCAAGCTGCCCTTTTCTTTTCCTTTTTATACTAATATATTTAGACTTAGAAAATACTCTATAAATCTAGTAATTTCAACACTCCCTTTATTTTCTAGTCTAAGTTTAACTTCAATTTTAGTCCACATTTTTCTCTGCAATATTTTAATTTGGGAGAAGGCACTGGTTTTGTCATCATATCAGCCACCATTTCCTCATCAGATTTATATCCAATATTCAAAATCTTATTCTCAACTTTTTCTCTCACAAAACTCAATCTTATGTCCATATGCTTAGCCTTGAAATGATGTTTTAGATTAGCTTCAATTGCAATGGCAACTTGATTATCACAAAATACTTCATGCACTCCTTTGTTCATATACCCTAATTCTTGCAACAAGGACTTGACCCACATCAATTCTTTCACAGCAGAACAAGAGGCCATATACTGAGCCTCCATAGTAGACTGAGCAACCACCTTTTGTTGCTTACTGCTCCAACAACAAGCACCTTCCCCCACATATAACACATATCCAGAAGTGCATCTTCTCATTGGTGCATCCCCATAACTGGCATCACTCCAAGTAGTGATATCATTGTGCTCCCCTCCTTAATGAAACCATAACTCTCTAGTTTCTACCAGATATCTCATGACTCTCTTGGCTGCCTCACAGTCTATTTTCCTAGGATCATTAAGACTTATACTTAGTACTCCAACTGCTGCCACTATGTCCGGCCTGGTACAATTCATGTAGTATATTAGACTTCCTACAACCTGCCTGTAAAGGAAAAACTTCATAAACTCTCTCTCTTTTTGACTTATTTGATCATCTTGGATTATCACTCCCCCCTCTACAATCCCATCACTTACTTCCTTCAAGTCTATGGGAGTGGTACAACTGTTTTCTTTTTCCATCTGGAATTTCTCAAGCATATTAACTATTGCTTCTTTCTGAGTAAGTCTAATGATCCTTTTCCCCCTATCTGCCTCCCCTAAATCCTTCATGTCAAATCGGCTTCTAAGATATTTCTTTAATTTATTGATCTTTTCCAAAGACTTAGTTAAAATTAGCAGATCATCCACATAAATTGCAATAAAAATCACACCATTCTCATCTTCAAACATATAGATAGAATAGTTAGAGCTGATTCGGATGTATCCCCGACTAGTGAGAAACTCATCTAGTTTGTTATTCCTGTTGAATTTGTAAATCTTTAGTTCACTAGATAAGGCTGTGAGGGGAGATTTAGGACTTAGAATATTTTCATCTAAGTCATATTTACTACTGACCTCTGATAGTGTGACAGTAGCACGTAGACAGTAGAGTGTACTGTACGACTGCAGGGACACATGTTGACATTTGAAGATAGTGTAGGTATTTCGGAGTGACACCAACACCCACTGCCACGTGTCATTAATCACATGGGCGGTTTCAGTGAATCGGATGGACGGAGACTAAGCTGAACATCCTAGAGAGGAGCGTAAGAGGATCGTTGATGCAAACCGAGTCGACGGACACAATTCAAGTGGGGACCACAGTGACTGAGTGCGTCATACGAACTCAGAATGTCTCGTACCATTTGACCAACAAACATTTGGACTGGTGTGAATAGTGTTGACTAAGCACCGACAACACTTACTATACGAACGATATCTGTAAATATTTGGGAAACAAATATTTGTTGTTTAGCGCATTAGAAAATTGTGTTACATTAGTAGATTTGCTGCAGGTATTAAATGGGGTTTAAGAAAGTACTTACAGTACAGTAAAATACAGTTTAGATAGTTTGTTAGAACATAGAACAATACCATAGTATAGGGAACGTATTTAGTATGGATCAGTAAATACTCACTGTGAGTATATAGTTTAGGACTTAGTCAAAATTATGTATCCACTATTGGGAAGATAGTTTTTCTAAAGGCAGTTTATAAGAAACTTGCAGAGACTATCTCTTATGGTTGACTGGGTCAATTGATCTGAAACTTTGTGAGTTGTCACAGTATTGTATGGTGTAACGCTGAGCTAAATTGTTTGATAAGTGGTCCTTTCAATCATATTTTGTATGAGTTGAAAGTTGGCTGTTGGAGAAGGTACTTGATAGCTTCTGCTGATTTTATGTCTACTTCCACTACTACAGCTGGTCCTCCACCTGCAACGGTGGTTGTAGAACAACAGGTTATGGGCCTTTCGTAAAGAGTTCCCATCTTCAATGGCCAAAAGTATGCATACTGGGCAACAATGGTTGAATCTTCATTTGAAACTTCTGACTTACTAGGGGTCTTGGATGGCTCCCTTGATGAGACAGACCCGAGTTGGGCGAAAAAGAATTCAATGGCAAGGAACAACTCATTCTTTGCATTTTAGAAAATCTGGTCATGTCTCGGCTGAAAATGAAAAAGGCGAGCGAGATCTGGACTTCACTAAAATCGGCTTTTGAGAAAACAAATGTTCAGGAAGAGCTCCTGGTGGTTGGAAAGATCTAGGGATACAAATACTCGAGGGGATCTATGGTTGAGTATTGTGATAATTTTGGTGCACTTATTGATGCACACTCTTCAGCTGGTGGATCCTTTCCTGAGTTTCAGCAAGCTATTGGCTCATAAGGGGTTTTCCTAGTAGCATGAAAGGTGTTTCAGTTCAATTAAGGAGTCATGATAAAGCTAGCTGGTCATTTCATTTAGCATATAATCTTATATTGGAGGAAAAAACTAATACTAAACTCCTTGAGGGAGAGGGAAAGGTAGAGGCTTTTGCTATAGAATTTGAAAAGAGAAATCAGTTTAATCAGAACAGAAACCAGTTTAATCAAAATCAGAATCAATTTAATCAGTTTAATTAGAGGCAAAATAGGCCACCTCCTACAACTTGTTTTTATTGCTCTGAGAAGGGACATGGATAGAGGTACAGTCCTAAGCTGAAAAAAGCAAATGAGATAGGTTTATACAGACCTGGTTAGCAGCAAAGCCCTTATCATCGAGGTTTTTCAAGAAATTCAACCCGTGGAAATGCCCTTTTTGCAGCTTCTGCAACTAATGGAGATGAATCTATGAGCTTCAATGAGAAAGAGGAGGTGGAGCTATTTGCTATGGCAGCAGCCATGGAGGGTCTAAAGGATGCAGGATGGATCATGGACACGGGAGCATCTGCCCATATGTCCTGGAACAAAGCTGTTTTTACAAATCTGCAACCGATGTCTCCAAAGAATATATACTATACTTGTGGAATGAGTGTTCAAACTTCAGCTCAGGGTGATTTATCTTTGATGGTAGATGTAGGGGGTAAGTCGGTAGAGAGAACTCTTCACAATGTTTTATATGTTCCAGACTTTAAAAAGAATCTTTTTTCTACATCTCTAGTAGAGAGCAAAGGCTTTGAGGTCGCTCTGAAAGGAGGTAGACAGGTTGTTAACAAAAAAGGGAAAGTAGCTGTCACAGGAACTAGAGATGCTAGCAAAATGTACCGGATGGACCTGGCTGAATATAAAGAAAATGATGTTCTCTACTCCAGTGTGCTATCTGATAATGAGTTGTGGCATAAAAGATTAGGACATATGAATTATGATAGTCTTAACAAAATGGTGGTTTCGGGAAAAGTTCAAGGAGTTTCTCTCACTTCTCATCCTATAAAATCATGTGATGGTTGCTCACTTGGCAAGATCCACAGATTGCCATTTCCACAAGAAACAGATCACTGATCTAACAAGGTTCTGCAGCTAATACATTCAAATGTTCTCGGACCTTCACAAGTGGCGTCTGCTTGAGGCGTCCACTATATGGTTACTTTCACAGATGACTACTCGAGATACACAAAGGTTTACTTCATGCAGCATAAAAGTGAAGTGTTTACACAATTCAAGCACTACAAAGCGTGGGCGGAGAAGCTTCATGGGATTCCGATCCTGGCACTAAGATCGGACATCGGCGGAGAATATACATCAAAAGAATTCGAACAGTTTCTCCTTCAGGAAGGTATCAGTCATAATCTTACAGTTCCTTATACACCGGAACAGAATGGTGTTTTGGAAAGATTAAATAGGACAGTGACAAAAATTGCTCGGTCTATGCTTGCAGATAAAGGGCTAGATTTAAAATTCTGGGCTGAGGCACTTAACTGTGCTGTTTACATTAAAAACATAATTTCTTCTAGATCTCTTAGCACTACACCGTATGAGCTTTGGACAGGAGAGAAACCTGATGTTAGTCAATTTAAAATCTGTAGAAGCAAATGTTTTATTCTAGATACTTCTAGGGAAAGATGGAAGATGGATGCTAAGGGTTTACCGGGAATCTTTATGGGGTATGATGATAATGCAAAAGGGTACAGGATCTTTGTGTTTGAAAAACAAAAAATAATTGTCTCTAGAAATGTTCAGATCAAGGATGAACACGATTTAGTTGATTTGTTTAAAGAACCAGAGCAACCAGCAAAAGAAAAACATGAATATGTCATTTTCCACCCTACACAGAGAGTGTACTTTGCACTTTCAAGTGGAACCCATCTTCTCGGTTCCACTAGTGTCTTCACCAGGTGTCTCACTACAAGATTCAGATCAGGTGGAACTGACTGTTATATCAGATCCGGCACAGATCTCGGAGCAAAGCAATCGACCCAATCGAAGGCTGTCGACGATTCCAACCTCAGAATTTCCGAGGGGAAGGAGATCTAGCAGCCGTCTGCAAGCAAGTTCTCACTTTGTTTTTTCTACAGCTACAGAGGAGCCTCTAACTATTCAAGAGGCCTTCTCATCACCTGAGAGAAATCACTGGATTGGGGCGGCGAACGATGAAATGAAATCTATTATGGAGGCACAGACATGGGAGCTGGTGGATCTTCCTCTGGGCAGAAAAGCTATCGGCAACAAATGGGTGTTCAAGGTGAAGCTGAACCCGGACAACACCATTGAGAGGTATAAGGCCAGACTTGTGGCCAAAGGTTACAATCAGAAAGAAGGTATTGACTTTGAAGAAACCTTCTCTCCAGTTGTCATATTTCCTACAGTCAAAATTCCGCTAAGTCTAGCTGCTATTGATGATATGGAAATTCATCAGATGGATGTTAAAACTGCCTTTTTGCATGGAGAATTAGAAGAAACTATTTATATGAAGCAGCCTGACATGTATATAGAAAAAAGAAAGGAAGAGCAAGTATGTAAATTAATGAAATCGAAATATGGGCTGAAACAAGCCCCTAGGAAATGGAATCTGAAGTTGGATGAATTTTTGACAGGGCTGGGCTTCAAGAGGATTAGCTTAGATCACTCAGTGTATGTTTTACAAGGGAGGATGGGATACTATACATTGCTGTATATGTGGATGACCTTTTATTATTAAGTAAATCAATGAATGAAATAAATCGTATTAAAGCAGCTTTAAGGTCTAGGTTTGAATTAAAAGACCTCGGTGAGGCAAAGTATATCTTAGGTATACTGGTAGAGAGGGATAGAAAGAAAAAGCTGATAATGCTAACTCAGAAAGAAGCAATAGGTAATATGCTAGAAAAATTTGAAATGAAAGATGTAAAAGGGTTTGTAACCCCCATGGAATTCAGATAGAAATTGGAAGGGAATGACTCAGATTTAGGCATAATGTTTAGTGAGAGTCTAGAGTCAGGGGAGGAAGAGTTCACGGCCTTTAAGCCATACAGACAGGTAGTTGGAAGTCTGATCTATTTCATGAACTGCACAAGACCTGACATTGCAGCAGCTGTTGGAGTCCTGAGTAGAAGTCTGCAAAATCATAATAGGGTAGACTGGGAAGCAGCAAAAATGGTTCTGAGATATCTTGCAAGAACTCGGAATCTTAAGCTTGTACTTGGAGGAGGAGAGGTGAAAATACAGACGTGGAGCGACGCTAGCTATGGAGACATGCCAAGCCGAAAATCTACAACCGGCTTTGTTCTGAAAATTGGAGATGGAACTTGCTGTTGGAGCAGCAAATTACAAAAAGTTACAGCTCAATCCACAATGGAGTCAGAATATATATGGCAGCAGCTTCCGCCCTCAAAGAGCTTCTATGGGTCAAGTCTGTTTTACAGGAACTTGGCTATATGCAGATAGGACCTCAGGCTATCTGGTGTGACAACGAAGCAGCCATTGCAATTGCCTCTAACCCCAGCCATCACTTTAAGAGCAAACACATGGATGTTAGGCTTCATTTTGTCAGAGAAAATGTTCTTGCAAAAGTCATTAAATTGTGTTATTTACCAGATGAAAACATGGTGGCAGACATGTTAACCAAAGCCCTTCCTGCTCCTAAGTTGCAGTTTTGCAGAGAGGCTATTGGGTTGAGTGAGTAAGTGAGTCTAAAGATTTAGGGGAGTGTTGAATTTGGAAATCTTTAGTACACTAGATAAGGCTGTGAGGGGAGATTTAGGACTTAGAATATTTTCATCTAAGTCAGATTTACTACTGACCTCTAATAGTGTGACAGTAGCAGATAGACAGTAGAGTGTACTGTACGATTGCAAGGACACGTGTTGACATTTGAAGACAGTGCATGTATTTCGGAGTGACACCAACACCCACAGCCACGTGTCATTAATCATACGGGCGGTTTCAGTGAGTCGGACGGACGGAGACTAAGCCGAACATCCGGGAGAGGAGCGTAAGAGGATCGTTGATGCAAACCGAGTCGACGGACGTAATGACCGTTGATGCGAATCGAGTCGACGGACGCAATTCAAGTGGGGACCTCAGTGACTGATTGCGTCGTACGAACTCAAGATGTCTCGTACCATTTGACCGACAAACATTTGGACTGGTGGGAATAGTGCTGACTAAGCACCGGCAACACTTATTGTACGAAAGATATCTGTAAATATTTAGGAAACAAATATTTGTTGTTTATCGCATTAGAAAATAGTGTTACATTAGTAGATTTGTTGCAGGTAGCAAATAGGGTTTAAGAAAGTACTTACAGTACAGAAAAACACAGTTTAGATAGTTTGTTAGAACATAAAACAAAACCATAGTATAGGGAACGTATTTAGTATGGATCAGTAAATACTCACTGTGAGTATATAGTTTAGGACTAAGTCAAAACTATGTAGACACTATTAGGAAGATAGTTTTTCTAAAGGCAGTTTATAAGAAACTTGAAGAGACTATCTCTTATGGTTGACTGGGTCAATTGATCTGAAACTTTGTGAGTTGTCATAGTATTTTATGGTGTAACATTGAGCTGAATTGTGTGATAAGTGGTCGTTTCAGTCATATTTTGTATCAGCTGAAAGTTGGCTGTTGGAGAAGGTACTTGATAGCTTCTGCTGATTTTATGTCTACTTCCACTACTACAGCTGGTCCTCCACCTGCAACGGTGGTTATAGAACAACAATTCCATTGTCGCGGAGCATGCTTAAGTCCATATAAGGACTTTACGAGCCTGTAGACTTTGCTCTCTTCCCTATTCTCCATTAATCCCTTTGGTTGTCAAATGAAGATTTCTTCCTCTAACTCACCATTGAGAAATGCGGTCTTAATATCCATTTGATAAATTTCCATGTCTAACGCTGCAGGTAGACTGAGGAGAATCCTTACTGATGGCACTCTCCATCTCTATATACAAACAAGAGAGATCATTACAATAGTCTAACATCTTTCCCCCTTTGTAAGTATAATTCCCCAACTTTTGTTCGACCAATTGAAGCTCCTAAATAGTACCAGCTCTATTAATATCCACCAAACTCACCCACAACTCCTCGGACTTGTAAATGTGAAGATTGTGGGTTGCGAAAGCCTGAGTGAGGTGTCTTAGAATGAAGTTTTTAGGAACCATGTTGATGTCTTCCCACGTTTGGGTGTCATTCTCTGTTGTTTTCAAGGTCGCCGCTCCGAGTGTCGTGGTAATAGGATCAATTGGAGTAAGAGTTGTCTCCTTTTTCTTCCCGTTTTCGGACATGTAATTCTATGGGCTCAATTGCGACAAAGAATTCGCAGGTCCAAAGAAGTTAATCTAGATAGTTCTGACTCCAAGTTTATATAAGCCCAAATGATTGACCCGTTGACAAATAGATTGCATTATAACTTCACCCTTGTGAAATAAGACTTTCTGTGTGCTTTGTTCCACCATAGAATGCAAAGTTAGATTATGATTTTTGGAGAACATTCCCCACTTTGAATTTCCCTTAGAAATAGAGCCACCTTGGCAGGCAAACACTCCGACCGATAACACCCTTGTGTAGCCTGGACTCCCTTGAGTTTGCAGCAAAAAAAATCACTGAAAAAGGTCATCTGAGTTGATTGTTATGGCTGGCCAAAGTTGGCCTTTTATAAAAGATGCTCTCTGGGAGAGGCGACTACCTACCCAAAATGTTATAAGTCCTAAAACCCCTCTCTTAACCCCCTAATATTGAAGAACAAACTAATCGCATGACTCTACCGTATAATAAAGTACTGGTGCTAGAGTACTTTACGTAGGGTCATTGTAGGGCATCGTCATAATGATGATATTTGTCACATCCGGTCTTGTCATCCTAAGTACCGGAGATCTCGCAATCCTCTAGGACATTGCCACATGTCATCCAGAGTGGCGGGGCCTGAAAACCCCAAAGCGGCCAATTCGAAATCCCGGCTCGCACCACAACTATTGATTCAAATCGGCTTTTTATCGGGACTGTCGAAATAAATGGCCGCATCATTTATTTCGTGCGGTACTATATTACACAACTAGTTCTATGTTCCCGTACCTTTTATTTGTTAAACAAAATGTCGTACTTGTACATGTTTAAATATACATCAAACCCTTTATACCTTAGCATTAGTCGTAGACT
Organism: Zygnema cylindricum; assembly: GCA_037447655.1. NCBI lineage: Eukaryota > Viridiplantae > Streptophyta > Zygnematophyceae > Zygnematales > Zygnemataceae > Zygnema > Zygnema cylindricum. Next base: position 146,929 of record JBBHKE010003585.1, on the reverse strand, counting down.
AAACGGACAAAGCTAACGGCTACTGGTGATTTGACGGACGGTAGATACAAGGTTCAATTCCTACGTCCGTCAAATGTCTTTTAGTAAATCTACCAAGTCTACTTCTTGTCTCTCTAGAGGGCACAGGCAACCATGGCTCTGTCTCCCCATCTAACCTTCAATGACTACAATATGTGTGGGGGCTTGGAGAACGGAGTTAGAGGCAGACTGCCTCTACCATTTTGTATCCTAATATAGACCTAGAAAATACACAAATATCAACACCCCCCTTATTTTTAAGTCTATTTACTTTTCAACTCCCACAAAAAAAAAAACAAACACCTGCTCCCCAATTTTTTCTTTTTCCTTTTCCTTTTCTTTTTATAAAACTTTAAGAAAATACCCTCACATTTTAAAAGGTCTATTAGATGAGCTGAAATAAACAATCCACCTTGCTGATCACACATTTTATTTAGCATCCCACTTTTGATAAATCTAAGTAAAGATTTTATCCACCTCATCTCTTTTCCATCCACACAAAATCCGATTTCCCTCTTACAGTTCAAACAGCCAGCCCCATCTCCAATCTGCTACACACACCTAGATGCTAACCCTTTTACAGGCACACCTTCATAAATGGCATCACTCCTATTAGTGATGTCAAATCCGTTACCCCCCAAATTTACCCTTAAATCAAGAGTACCCATTAAGTTCCTCATAAAATCTACATCTTCCGTACTCATATTTTTGTCCATGATACTCACCCTATTTTCTGAACTTTCCTCACACTCTCCCATAGAATTCTTTCCACTATCACTTTTTGACTTTATTCCCAATAAATATTTCTCCTCCCCTAAACCTTTCATTAAATATTTCTCTTCTCCCCTATCCTTCAAAACCCCCTCTAGTTTTACTTCTCCCCTTTCCTCGGAATCCGTTGAAGTCTCCATTTCCGACCAATTTTCTATTCCCAACATATCAATAAAATTATCCTCATTATTTCTAACTCCCTCAAGTGCCTCCCTTCCCTTTACTTCCTTTATACCTCCAAAAGCACACTGTTGTTTTTTCGTGGAATTTCTGTGTACTTTTCTCTCTTCTCCATTCTACCGATATGAAGAAGCTTCAACATTTCTTCATCCTCTTTCTCTTCTTCCCCTTCTTCCTCCTCATTCATATACCAACTTCTAAGTTCTTCAAACAAGGACACTCCTCTATATAGTGACCCGATTTCCTACAAGCGAAGCAAACCCCTTTTTTCAAAGCTCCCTTTTCTTTTCCTCTCCCTCTCTTTCCACTGAAGTCTTGAAAAGATTTACCTTTGTCTTTCTTCCCCTCATCATGCTTCCGCGAGTCACCGTCGTTCCTCTCATCACACTTCCACCAGTCACCACCTGCTGTCACCTGCTGTTAGTGCATTCACCCTGTCACTTCCCCTACGAAGCTCTAAAGTGCTTTCCCTCACAAGTATCATCCCCATGGTAATGCTGCAAGTTCATGAGGAGCAATCCATTGCCTGCATACGGTAAATTATGTTATCGTACTCATCTGGAAGTTTCATGATAAGTGTGTTAATCTTTCTCACCTCAGATTCTACATAACCTGCGCTAGCAAACTCAACATATAATGTAGCAATATCATTACAAAACTCTATCATGCTACCGCCTTTATAAGTATAGGCCTCTATTTGCTGTTTTACTTACTGCTGCCTCTGCATAGTCTCACTCATATAAATGTGAATTAGTGTTTCCCAGATTTCCGAAGAATTGGTTAGATTTAAAAGAGTGATAGCTATGGACTTAGACACATATCTAAGTATGAGATGTTTTGCTATAGTGTTTTTATATTCCCAATTTTTTCTTTCATTTTCTTCAGTTTTTGGTTATGTTATTATCCCCACAAATGGGACCGTTGCGGAGAGCCTAGCTCCCCTCACCATAGGTGTTCCTTTATCCTTCTCCCCTTTTCTCCCTTCCATGGTAATGATTTTCCCTTCACCTTTTGTTGCATCCTTACTCCGGTTGGTTTTGTGGAAAGCCCCAGATGATTCTTCATAGTGAGTTCCTCCAAAGCTTGGTGATGGACAACTCACTTGTCCCGAAACAATTCCCCACAAGTGTTTTTCGAAAAGCAATCCCTCCATCGTGAACTTGCAATAAGTGAAGTCTTTTCCATCAAACATAGGCACCCTAGAGTGTGGGTCTATAACTTGTAATTATATGGGCTCCATTGCCCCACAGAATTCGTAGGTCCAAAGATGTTAATCTAGATAGTGCCGACTCTAAGTGTATATAAACCCAAATGATTGACCCCTTGATAATGAGAACCCCATTACACCTTCACCCTTGTAAAATAAGACGTTGTGTTTGCTCAATTCCACCACAGAATGCAAAGTTAGAATATGATTTTTGGATAACATTCCCCACTTTGACTATCCCTTAGAAATGCAATCACCCTGGTAGGCAAACACTTTGACCAACTACACCCCTTTATAGCTTGACTCCCTTGAGTCCACAATAAAAAGAATCACTGAAAAAGGTCAACTCATTTGATTGTTATGGCTGGCCAAAGTTAGCCATTTATAAAAGATGCTCGTGGGAGAGACGGCTAACTACCCAAAATTTTCTAAGTCCTAAAACCCCTCTCTTAACCCCCTAGTATTGCAGTATGAACCAATCACATGAGTGTACCGTACAATAAAATAGAGGTGTCGGAGTACATTATGTACGATCGTTGTACAGCATCGTCATAATGGTGACATTTGTCACATCCGGTCTTGTCATCCTAAGTGTTGGAGATCTCGCAATCCTCGAGGGCATTTCCACGTGTCATCCGGAGTGGCGGCGCTCGAAAACGCCAAAGCGGCCAATCAGAAATCTGGACTCGCACCATGACCGTCGATTCTAATCGACTTTTTATTCAGACCGTCGAAATAAATGTTCACAGCATTTATTTCGTGCGGTACTATATTACACAACTAGTTCTATGTTCCCATACCTTTTATTTGTTAAACGAAATGTCGTACTTGTACTTGTTTAAATATACATCAAACCCTACATACCTTAGCATTAGTCGTAGACTAAACGGACAAAGCTAACGACTACTGGTGATTTGACGGACGGTAGATACCGGGTTCAATTCCTGCGTTCGTCAAATATCTTTTAGTAAATCTACCAAGTCTACTTCTTGTCTCTCTAGAGGGCACACGTTGCCATGGCCTTGTCTCCCTATCCAGCCTTCAGTGACTACAACAAGTGTGGGGGCTTAGAGAATAGAGTTAGAGGCAGACTACCTCTGCCTTTTTCTATCCTAATACAGATCTAGAAAATACACAAGTATCAACACGACCCACTGTTGTCCCCATCATCTGCCTCCACTGCTGCAGCAGAGGTTGTGGTAGCAAACCTTATTCCACCAATTCTTGGTGGAGTTCCCTGAGGTGGACGTTTCAATTGTCCACTAACAATACCCGAGTATCGTTTTTCGCACAAAGCCCCCATCATCATGGCTTCCCAATAGATGAACCCTGATCCATTGAAGGTGGGCACCATAGATAGTGGGCCCATAACCTGCAATTCTGTTTCCTCCATTAGACTACAGAATTCAGGAGGTCTCTTGATAGCTTTTAAGTAACACACTTCAAGCCAAAACAACTGCTTCTTAAAAGGTCAAACTGACATCTAACTGCACCGTTGTGCAGCCTAGACTTTCGTGAGTTTGTAGCAAAAAGATTCACTGAAAACCGCGAACCGGCGAAAAAGTTATGGGGTGGCAAAGATGCCTATTTTATACAAACCCTCAAGGGGAGAGGTGACTGTATTTCCAAAAACACTAAGTCCCGATTCTCTCTAATAACTCCTATCTACTGAAGTTTGGACCAATCATATTACTGTACCGTACCAAAAAGTACCACCGCCGGTGTAGCTTTTGTACGACCAATGTACGACAAGGCTATTACGTGGACGCGTGCCCTCTTTTTACTCGTCCGTAGGTTCCTCGGAATTCCTGTGACCAAATGTGATCTCTCCACGTGGCGCTAGGTCATGCCATGTGACAAAAAGCCAAAGTGACCACTCTGAGATTTCAGCCATAATATGCGCCGTTGGATAAGAACCAAAATGAAATCTCAGCCGTTATAATTACTTGCGCGATCTTTTTTTCGCTGTCAAAACAAAATGCGCGGTATCCGTTTCAAAATTGTACCATACTCCGTACTTTACAAAAACTGTATCTATGCATGTCCTATATAGTTTCAGTTAAATGCATTAGTTCATTCCTAAATAAATAAATATCTAGTAAACCCTATAGCATTTAGCATTGTTCTTAGACTAATAAGATAAAGCTGACCGCTACCGGCCAACTTGACAGACGGCAGGTAAGGGGATCAAATATTGGGTCTGTCAAATATTTTTTTAGTAACCTACTAATAAACAACTGCTTGTTGAACTAAGGCTGCCATGGTTCAACCACTCTCTCTATCCTTTAGTGACTACAACAAGTATGATGGCAAGAGAGAGGAGGTGGAGGCAGGTTGCCCTTTTCTTTTCCTTTTTATATTGATATATTTAGATTTAGAAAATACTATATAAATCTAGTACTTTCAAAAATATGCTTGATGAAATTCCAAATGGAAAAAGCAAACAGTTGTACCACTCCCATGGACTTGAAGAAAATAAGTGGTGGGAGTGTAGAAGGAGGAGTGATAAACTAAGTTGATCAGATGAGTGCAGAAGAAAGACAGTTTTTGAAGTCTATTCCTTACAGGCAGGTTGTTTGAAGCTTAATCTACTTTATGAAATGTACTATACTGGACATAGGAGCGGCAGTTGGAGTCCTTACTAGGAGTCTTAATGATCCTAGGAACAGAGATTAGGAGGCAGCAAAGAGAGTCATAAGATATCTGGTGGGAACTAGGTATTTAGGGTTATATTTGGGAGGGGAGCACATCGACATCACCACTTGGAGTGATGCTAGTTAGGAGGACTTATAAGAAGATGCACTTGTGGGTATGTGTTGTATGTGGGGGAAGGTGCTTGCTGTTCGAGTAGCAAGCAACAAAAGGTGGTTGCTCAGTCCACTACGGAGGCTGAGTAAATGGTCTCTTGATGTACAATGAAAGAGTTTATGTGGGTCAAGTCTTTATTGCAAGAACAGGGGTATATGAAGGTGGGAGTGCATCAAGTGTTTTGTGATAATCAGGTTGCCATTCCAATTGCAACCAATGCAAAACATAATTTCAAGGCTAAACATATAGACATAAGATTAAGTTTTGTGAGGGAAAAGGTTGAAAACAAAATTGTGAATCTTGTGTAAAGGAGTGATTGGGAAATGGTGGCTGACATGATGACCAAACCTATGCCCTCTCCCAAGTTAAAATACTGTAGAGAAAAGTGTGGATTAAAAGAGAAATTTAGATTAGAGTAGGAAATAAAATGAGTGTTGAAATCACTAGATTTAGAAGGTATTTTCTAGGTCTAAATTAATAAATAGAATTTAAAAAGAAAGCGTAGTTATCCTGCCTTCACCTCCTCTCTCTATCCCCTATACTTGAGGTAGTTAATGAAGGAAAGAGAGGGTGGTGGAGCCATGGCCGCCTCACCTCCAGAGGCAGGACTAAAGAGTGACATAAGTCACTCTCAACAAAAGATTGAGTCCGGCAGGACTCGAAACTCTGACCAGCAAAGTAAGGCGTAGCCGTCAGCTCTAACCGGTCTTTCATAGGAGTTCGTTAGACTACATAGGGTTTGAAATATATTTATACTGTTTAGAAACTTTAATCTGATTAATGGAATTACAGGTGGAGAACATGGAGACTAGTTAAAATTTAGTGCGAGTTTGAGCGCGCACGAAACAAATGTACCGAAACTTTGTTTCAACAACTATTGTTAAAAGCCGGTTTCGATCCGATGGCACACATTATCGCCGAGATTCTACAATAGTGCTTTGGCAGTTTTCGGGCATAACATGACTTGGTGCCACGTGGCAAGATAGCATTGGGAAGCCGGAATCGCGTGGAGCATGAGGACAAGTCCAGAAGAGACAGGAGTCCACTCCAAGGTCTTGTCGTACACATAAAGTACAGAAAATACATCGGCTATGGTACATGTTTGTACTGTACAGTCTTCTGATAGGAGTGACACCAGTAGATAGGGGTTGTGAGAGGGGTTTAGGACTTAGAGAACGTAGGAGGTAGCCGCCTCTCTCCCAGAGGGCTTGTATAAATCTTGACATCTTTGCCATTTCATAATTAATCGCTTGGTTGGGTGTTTTGAGTAATTTTTTTTGCTCTAGATTCAGAGGAGTCCATAGTGCACAAGGTGTAGTCAATTTGTCTATTTTCATACTTTGGTAGCAGTGGTCCTAGTTGAAAGGGAGTTAGTCAAAAATTACTTAGAGGAATCTTGAATTCTTTAGTCCAATGGGGGACACATTATTATAACTCTCAAATGAATATCCATATGCTTTGCTTTAAAGTGAAGCTTGGGGTTTGCTGCAATTGCAATCGCAGTTTGATTATGACAAAATATCTTTCGCACTCCATTGTTTATATATTTAAATTAATGAAGCAAAGATTTCACCGAAATTAATTCTTTCACAGCCAAACAAAAGGCCATATACTTAGCCTCCATAGTGGACTGAGCAATCACCTTTTGTTGCTTACTGCTCCAACAACCAACCCCATTCCCAACATACAACATCTACCCAGAACTACATCTCCTCATCGGAGCATCCCCATAACTGGCAGCACTCCAAGTGGTGATGTTTGTCTTATCCCCTCCCAAATGCTACCACAGATCTCTCGTTCCTATCAAGTATCGCAGGACCCTTTTGGTCGCTTCCCAATCTTTCTATCTAGGATCATTCAGACTCCTACTTTATATCCTTACTGTTGTTGCTATATCATGATGAGTACAGTTCATAAAATAGATCATACTACGGACAACTTGTCTGTACACAATAGTTTGCATAAACTCGCTTTCCTCAAGTCCTAACTCATTATCGAAGATCAAAACTCTTCTTTTTGAGCTCCGTTAATTTCCCTTCTTTAAATCAATGGGAGTCGTATGCAATTCTGTGTCCTCCATTGGACTACAGAATTCAAGAAGCCTCTAGGTAGTTTTAACTAACACACTTTCAACAACAACCAATGCTACCCAAGCATACAAATTGACAGTTGACTGCATCCTTGTGCAGTGTGGACTCCCTTGAGTAGTATCAAAAAAAATCACTGAAAACGAGCAACGATCCGATAAGTTATTAGGTGGCAAACATGCCAATTTAATACAAACTCTCTAAGAGAGAGGCCGCTACCTACGAGATTTTCTAAGTTATAAACCCCTCTCACAACCCCTATTTAACGGCGTACGAACCAATCACACGAGTGTACAATACAAAAAGGTACTACGGCGGATGTACTTTTTGTACGGCTTGTGTACGGCAAGGCCATCGAGTGGACGCATGTCTCCATACGATTTGTCCTTATGCTCCCCAAGATTTCCGCGTCCATATGTTATCTAACCACGTAGCCGTAAGTCATGCCAGACCTAAAAACCGCCAAAGCAGCCATTCCGGGATCTCGGCGTTGGTATAGGCTGTCGGATCTAAATCGGCATTTAATGTCAGCCGTCGAAACAAATGTCTGATTCATTTTTTTCGTTCGTGACGTGTTCGTATAGTATTTTAGATGATCACTATGCTCTCTATCTGTAATTATGTTAATCGGACTAGATCCTTTAAACAATGTTTAAATAAAATACAAACCCAATGTACTCTAACAACTTTTTATTACAAACCAGTTAGAGCTGACGGCTACGCCACGCTGTGCCGGTCGAAGGTACGAATCCTGCCAGACAACCTTTTGTCGAGAGTTATTTATGTCACTGTTCAGTCTTGCCTATGGAGCTGAGGTAGCCATGGCTCTACCACCCTCTCTTTCCTTTAGTGACTACAACAATTTTGGGGGATAGAGGGAAGAGGTGGAGGTATACTGCTTGCTCTTTTCCTTTTTTTTTCTACTGAGCTATTCAGACTTTAAAAAAATACTCCATAAATCTAGTGATTTCAACACTCTCCTTATTTTCTAGTCTAATTTTAACTTTTCTTTTAATCCACATTTTTCCGTAAAATATTTTAACTTGGGAGAGGGCACAGGTTTGGTCATCATGTTAGCCACCATTTCTTCATCAGACGTATACACAAGATTCACAATTTTATTTTGAACTTTTTCCCTCTCGAAACTCAATTTTATGTCCATATGCTTAGCTTTGAAATGATGTTTTGGATTGGCAGCTTGATTATCACAATAGACTTCATGCACTCCCTCCTTCATATACCCCAGTTCTTGCAACAAGGATTTGACCCACATCAACTCTTTCACAGCAGAACAAGAGGCCATATACTCAGCCTCCATAGTAGACTGAGCAACCACATGTTGTTGATTGCTGCTCCAACAACAAGCACCTTCCCCCACATACAACACATACCCAGAAGTGCATCTTCTCATAGGTGCATCCCCATAAGTGGCATCACTCTAAGTAGTGATATCAGTGTGCTCCCCTCCTAATTACAACCATAATTCTTTGGTTCCCACCAGATATCTCATGACTCTCTTGGCTGCCTCCCAGTCTCTCTTCCTAAGATCATTAAGACTCATATTGAGTACTCTAACTGATGCCGCTATGTTCGACCTGGTACAGAATATTAATTAGATTGAGCTTCGTCGAACCTGCCTGTAAAAGATAGACTTCATAAACTCTCTCTCTTCGAACTCATTTGATCATGTTAGATTATCACTTATCGTTTAACCCTTTCATCACTAAATTTCTTCAAGTCTATGGGAGTGGTATAAGGGTTTGCCTTTTCTATCTTCAATTTCTCAAACATATTTCTTATTGCTTCTTTCTGAGTAAGTCTGATAATTTTTTCCCTCTATCTCTTTCCATTTGAATTCCCAAGATATATCGCCCCTCGTGTAAATCTTTCATGTCAAATCTACTTCTAAGATCTTTCTTTAACTTATTATTCTTTTCCTAAGACTTACTCAACACTAGCAAATCATCAACGCAGATTGCAATAAAAATGACACCATTCTCATCCACAAACATATAGATAGAATGGTCACAACTTATCCGGATATATCCAAGAACGGAGAGAAACTCATCTAGTTTGTTATTCCACTGGCGGGGAGCCTTCTTCAATCTATATAAGGATTTTATGAGCCTGCAGACTTTGCTCTCTTCTCCCTCTTCAACACACCTCTCTGGTTGCCTTATGAAGATTTTTTCCTCTAACCTACCATTGAGGAAGGTGGTCTTAATGTCCATCTGGTGCATATCCATGTCTTTCGCTGTTGCTGGACTGAGGAGAATCCTTACTGATGGGAACCGAACAACTGCAGAAAAAGTCTCCTCATAGTCAATCCCCTCTTTTTGGGTGAACCTCTTTGCTACCAACCGAGCCTTATATAATTTCAATGGTATTATTTGGGTTCAGTTTCAATTTAAACACCCATTTACACCCAATCGGTTTTCTGTAACGAGGACAATACACCAGTTCCCAAGTGTTTGCTTCCATGATGGAGGCCATTTCGTCATTTATGGCTGTAATCCATCAGTCCTTTTTCGGATTGTTCACTGCCTCCGAGTATGATTAAGGCTCATTAGGGTGAGAGAGTCTAGTTACCTTACGAGCCGTCTGTTTTTTTGTATCATTTTTGCTGCTTTTTTGACCTTCCTCAAAATTTGAAGCTGGAATGGAGGAAAGTCTCGGATTTGAAACTCTGAGACCTCCATTGGCCCTCAGAGTATGCAGATCCAAAAGAAGCTAATCTAGATAGTGCCGACTCCAAGTTGATATAAACCCAAATGACTGACCCCTTGACAGTCAAAACCCCAATATAGATTCACCCCTGTGAAATAACACTTCCTGTGTGCTCAGTTCCACCACAGAATGCAAAGTTAGAATATGAGATTTGGACACATTCACCCACTTTGACTTTCCCTTAGAAATACAGCCACCCTGGCAAACAAAAACTCTGACCGTTTACATCTTTGTGTAGCCGGGACTCCCCTGAGTCCGCAGCAAAAAAAATCACTGTAAATGGTCAAGTAAATTGATAGTTTGTTGATATTTGGGTATTTTCTAGGTCTTTATTAGATAGAAAAGAGTAGAGGCAGTCTGCCCGTGACTCCCTTCTCCAAGCCCCCACACTTGTCGCAGTCACTGAAGGCTGGAAAGGGAGCTAGAGCCATGGGTGCCTAAGCTCTCCAAAGAGACAGGAATAGCTAATTTATGTATATTTACCAAAAAGGAATTTGACGGACCTAGGATTTGATCCTGGTACCTACCGTCCGTCAACCATTCTGTAGTCGTTAGCTTTGTCCATTTAGTCTAGGACTAGTGCTGTGACATATATGGTTTGATAGATATTTACATAGTTACAAATAGGGAATTTCATTTAACTGGATTACGGTATTCAGGGCATAGAAACAGTTGTACTTTTAGCACCAGACGAAATAAATAGTACGGACATTTATTTCGACGGTCCGTTTTAGTTACGATGTAAATCGGACGGCCGTGGTAAGCGCCGATATCGCGGAAAGGAAAATTTGGCAGTTTGCAGACGCCGCCACTCCGGATGACACGTGGCAACATCGTACGGGATTACGGAATTTCCGGAACGGCAGAAAACAAATTTGGGAGTGACAAATGTCGCACTATGGCGACATCGTACAATGTACGTACAGAAAGTACTCCGACACTTGTACTTTCTTGTACGGTACCGTTTTTTGACGCGGCATGACCTGGCGCCACGTGGAGAGATAAGATTTGGAGGCAGGAATTCCGGAGAATACAAGAGCGAATCCGGATAAGACATTTGTTGACTTATTAGCCATGTCGTACGATGTCCGTACAAAAGGTACACCGGCATTTGTACCTTTATGTACTATACAGTAATGTCATTGGTCCGTACCTCAGTACTAGAGGGTTTAGAGAGGGGTTTAGGACTTAGAATATTTCGAGTAGGTAGCTGACTCTCCCAGAGAGCACCTTGTATAAATGGCAAACTTTGGCCAGCCATAACTATCAATTCAGTTGACCAAATTCAGTGATTCTTGTTGCTGCGGACTCATGGGAGTCCAGGCTACACAGGGGTGTAGTCCGTCAGAGTCTTTGGCTGCCTGGGTGGCTGCATTTCTTAGGGAAAGTCAAAGTGGGTGAATGTGTCCAAATCTCATATTCTAACTTTGCATTCTGTGGTGGAACTGAGCACACAGAAAGTGTTAATTCACAAGGGTGAAGCTATATTGGGGTTCTGATTGTCAAGGGGTAAATCATTTGGGTTTATATCAAGTTGGAGTCGGCACTATCTAGATTAGCTTCCTTTGGACCTACGAATTCTGTGTGGCAATGGAGCCCATAGAATTTCAGGTTATGGGCCCACCATCTAGGGTTCCTATGTTTGATGGAACAGACTTCACTTATTGGGAGTTCACGATATAGGGATTGCTTTTCGAGAAGCACTTGTGGGGAATTGTTTCGGGACAAGTGAAGTGTCCGCCACCGGGCTTTGGAGGAGATCACTATGGAGAATCATCTGGGGCTGCCCATAAAACCAACCGGAGATCAGGTGCAATGGAAGGTGAAGGGAAGATCATTACTGTGGAAGGGGAAATAGGGGAGAAGGATAAAGGGACACCTATGGTGAGGGGAGCTAGGCTCTCGCCTACGGTTCCACTTGTGGGGGCTATAACTGAACCAAAAACTGAAGAAAATGATATAAAAATTTGGGAATATAAAAACACTGTTGCAAAACATCTCATACTTAGATATGTATCTAAGTCTATAGCTATCACTATTTTAAATCTAACCAAGTCATCGGAAATTTGGGACACACTAATTCAGATTTATAAGAGTGAGACTATAGAGAGGCAGCAGTTAGTAAAACAGGAAATAGAGGCCTATGTTTATAAAGGCGGTAGCATAATAGAGTTTTGCAATGATATTGCTGGGTTATATGTTGAGCTTGCTAGTGCGGGATATGTAGAATCTGAGGAGAGAAAGATTAATACACTAATCATAAAGCTTCCATATGAGTACGAAGACATCATTTACCGTATGCAGGGAATGGATGGATCCTCATGGACTTGGAGCATTACCACGGGGATAATACTTGTGAGGGAAAGCACTTTGGAGCTTCGTAGGGGAAGTGAGAGGGTGACTGCATTTACAGCTGGTGGTGACTGGCAGATGCGTGATGTGAGGAATGGCGGTGACGAGCGGAAGCGTGATGAGAGGAAGAAAGACAAAGGTAAACCTTATCGGAACTTTAGTGGAAAGAGAGGGAGAAGAAAAGAAAGGGGAGCTTTGAAACAAGGGGTTTGCTTCGCTTGTAGGAAACCGGGTCACTATATGGAGGAGTGTCCTCGTTTGGAAGAACTTAGAAGTTGGAGTGTGAATGAGAAGGAAAAAGGGGAAGAGGAGAAAGAGGATGAAAAAATCTTGGAGCTTCTTCACATCGGTAGAATGGAGAAGAGAGAAAAGTACACAGAAATTCCACGAAGGCAACAGTGTGCTTTTGGAGGTATAAGGGAAGTAAAGAGAGAGGAGGTACTTGAGGATGTCGAGGAGTGTAAAGTGTATGACTTAGAAATGAGAAAGTCAGAACTAGGATCCATAAATGAAAACGGGAAAAATAAAATTAATGAGGATAATTCTATAGGTATTTTGGAATTAGAAAACTGGTCGGAAAGGGAGACTTCAACGGATTCCGAGGAAAGGGGAGAAGTGAAACTAGAAGGGGTTTTAAAGGATAAGGGAGAAGAGGAATATTTAATGAAAGGTTTAGGGGAGGAGAAATATTTATTGGGAATAAATTTAGAAAGTGAGAGTGGAAAGATCTCCATGGAAGAGAGTGAGGAAAGTTCATGTTTTAGGGGTAATGGGTTTGAAATCACTAAAGGGAGTGATGATATTTATGAAGGTGTGCTTGTAAAAGGGTTAGCCTCAGGATGTGTGTTGCAGATTGGAGATGGGGCTGGCTGTTTCAATTGCAAGAGGGAAATCGGATTTAGTGTGGATGGAAAAGAGATGAGGTGGATAAAATCTTAGCTCAGATTTATAATAAGTGGGATGCTAAATGAAATGTGTGATGCAATTATTATTTCATTTCATCTAATGCATTGTTTTAAATGCGAGAGCATATTTCTTAAATTATATAAAAGGAAAAAGAAAAGAAAAAAGGAAAAAGGGGAGGGAGTGTTTTGTTTTTAATACTTGAAAAGAAGTAGACTAGAAAATAGAGGGAGTGTTGATATTTGGGTATTTTCTAGGTCTTTATTAGATAGAAAAGAGTAGAGGCAGTCTGCCCCTGACTCCCTTCTCCAAGCCCCCACACTTGTCGCAGTCACTGAAGGCTGGAAAGGGAGCTAGAGCCATGGGTGCCTAAGCTCTCCAAAGAGACAGGAATAGCTAATTTATGTATATTTACCAAAAAGGAATTTGACGGACCTAGGATTTGATCCTGGTACCTACCGTCCGTCAACCATCCTGTAGTCGTTAGCTTTGTCCATTTAGTCTAGGACTAGTGCCGTGACATATATGGTTTGATAGATATTTACATAGTTACAAATAGGGAATTTCATTTAACTGGATTACGGTATTCAGGGCATAGAAACAGTTGTACTTTTAGCACCAGACGAAATAAATAGTACGGACATTTATTTCGACGGTCCGTTTTAGTTACGATGTAAATCGGACGGCCGTGGTAAGCGCCGATATCGCGGAAAGGAAAATTTGGCAGTTTGCAGACGCCGCCACTCCGGATGACACGTGGCAACATCGTACGGGATTACGGAATTTCCGGAACGGCAGAAAACAAATCCGGGAGTGACAAATGTCGCACTATGGCGACATCGTACAATGTACGTACAGAAAGTACTCCGACACTTGTACTTTCTTGTACGGTACCGTTTTTTGACGCGGCATGACCTGGCGCCACGTGGAGAGATAAGATTTGGAGGCAGGAATTCCGGAGAATACAAGAGCGAATCCGGATAAGACATTTGTTGACTTATTAGCCATGTCGTACGATGTCCGTTCAAAAGGTACACCGGCATTTGTACCTTTATGTACTATACAGTAATGTGATTGGTCCGTACCTCAGTACTAGAGGGTTTAGAGAGGGGTTTAGGACTTAGAATATTTCGAGTAGGTAGCTGACTCTCCCAGAGAGCACCTTGTATAAATGGCAAACTTTGGCCAGCCATAACTATCAATTCAGTTGACCAAATTCAGTGATTCTTGTTGCTGCGGACTCAGGGGAGTCCAAGCTACACAGGGATGTAGTTGGTCAGAGTCTTTGCCTGCCTGGGTGGCTGCAATTCTTAGGGAAAGTCAAAGTGGGTGAATGTGTCCAAATCTCATATTCTAACTTTGCATTCTGTGGTGGAATTGAGCACACAGAAAGTGTTAATTCACAAGGGTGAAGCTATATTGGGGTTCTGATTGTCAAGGGGTCAATCATTTGGGTTTATATCAAGTTGGAGTCGGCACTATCTAGATTAGCTTCCTTTGGACCTGCGAATTCTGTGTGGCAATGGAGCCCATAGAATTTCATAGTTATGGCTGCCCAAAGTTTGCCATTTATACAGGGTGCTCTCTGGGAGAGGGAGCTGCCTACCCAAAATTTATCTAAGTCCTATTCCCTCTCTAAAACTCTATCTACTGAAGTATGGCACCAATCAAATTACTGTGTCGTACAGAGAAGTACAGGTGCCGGTGTACTTTATGTACGGCCATTGTACGACATGGCCAAAATGTCGACACGTGTCATATCCGGATTTGTTCCCGTAATCTCCGGAGTTGCCGCAATCCAATGTAGTGTTACCACGTGTCACTCAATGTGGCGGTGATCGCAAACCGCCAAAATCGTACGCCGCGATCTCGACATTTTTCGAGGCCGTCCGATCAATTTTGGATTTCAATCGTGGCCATCATAAATACCTGCGCGGTATTCTTTCCGGCGTCAAACAAACTGCGCGGTATTTATTTCGTATACTTACCGTACGTCGTACTTTACACAACTGTTTCTATGCAGTATGCATATAGTTCTAGTTTAATGAATTAGTGTTATTGTAACAGTTTAAATAAATATCATACCCGTAAATATGTAATACAATTTAGACTATCTGGATAAGACTACCGGCTACTGCGGTTGTGACACATGGCAGGTACCAGGATCAAATCTTGGCTCTGTCAAAACTACTTTTAGAGAAAACCCCCTATAAAACAACTGTCTGTCTCCCTTTAGACAGCACAGGCAGCCATGGCTAACTCCTCCTCCAGTCTTCAGTGACTGCGACAAGTGTGGGGACTTGAGGAGGAGTTAGAGGCAGGCTGTCAATATCTACTATTTTGCTTTTTATTTTGTAATCTCTAGACCTAGAAAATACTTGAATTCCAACAGGATTTCTCCTCACTGTCTCATCGGCTCGCTTGTCCATGGAAGCCGGTTTTAGTTCCTCCTCCTCTATCTCCTCGTGAGTCGTAGAGGTATTCGGGGATTATGGTATATCTCCCTTATCTTGATCTCCTCTGAATCTGCAATCATTTTTTCACTCATATCGTTTTTGGGGAGAACCGGATCCTCATCAATCTTGGAATCAACCTGATTCTAACCTTCTTGGTATATTTGAAAGCATCAAATGACTTCCCTTCATCCATGACAACTAGGTGTTTTGCAAAGATGATGTTTTGTTTTGCTTAGTCATAGACTATATATCCCTTGACATCCTTATCCTGTCCCACAAAGTATCCAAGTTTTCTCTTAGCATCCAGTTTCCAGTTTTTATTATCGGTATCAAGATTGTAGACTTGACTACCGAATACTTTCAGGTGAAAAATATTCGGTTTCCTTCCTACCCATCTCTCATAAGGTATCATTCCTTTCATAGCTGAAGTAAGGACTCTATTGTTAATGTAGCTAGCAAAGTTCATGGCTTCTACCCAAAACCTTTTTCCTATCTTCTTGTTGGCTAACATACTACGTACAGTATCTCCTAGAGTCCGATTAAACCTCTCAGCTACCCCATTTTGTTCCGGGTTATATGGTACAGTTTTATGGTGCAAGACTCCCTCCTCTCTTAAGTTATTCTCAAACTGGTTAGAGGTATATTTCCCCCCATTATCACTCCTTGTTCTCTTAATGGGGGTTCCATGCAATTTCTTACTCCAAGCTTTATATTTTTTGAAGTAAGTTGGGGTTTCAGACTTTGTTTTTAGGAATTAGACTCTAGAGTATCTAGACTAGTCATCGATTATTTTCAACATAAACCTCTTCCCTTCGACCGAAGGTACTCTTCCAGGTCCTCAGATATTTGTGTGGACCGAATCTAGTACTTTCTCACCCCTATATGTGGAGGCTTTGGGAAAGGGAAACCTGTGAGCCTTACCTTTAGCTTAGCCACTACAATCATCCACCATTTCATTATCCCCAAATTGAATGCCTTTTACTACCCAAGCTTTTTTATTTCCCTCACCCTATCAAAATGCACATGCCCCAACCGTTATGCCAAATCATCAACTTTGGAACACCAACATAGTAAGCATTTTTGTTTTCATTACTCAGGTTAAGCCTAAACATTCTTTAGCTACCCTTATCAGCCGTGAAGTAGACTTCATCCCCATACTTAGCTCTAAAGACTCCTTTTCTAGTGAAGGTATCAAACTCTTTGTCGTCTAACACAGACGGAAAGACAAGATTTTTACTCAATTGAGGAATGTATAGTACATCTGAGAAGGTGAGTATAGAAGTCTTACCCTCCACTAAGACTTTCAGATCTACCAACCTCACTAGATCTGTAGTAACCACTCTGCAATCCCCATACTCTATCTCTACACTAGGGATCTTTCTTAGCTTAGTAAAGAGGTGCTTATCATGACATATATATATAGGAATGCACTTGAGTCGATGATCCATCCTCCTTTTGGAGCTTCCCAAATTGCTCCGAGAGCACATTTCTGTTTCCGAGGGATCTCCTTCCCCTCCCGACTCTCATCAAAAAAAGGTCCCCCATCCTCCTTCTCAGAGGACTCGTCCTCGGTCTCTCATTTCACTTTTGTGACCAAAAGTGCCTTCTTTTTCCCTCCGGAAGAACCTTCTCGACGGTTCTCTTCGAGCCTCAGCAGCGACAACTTGACACAATCCGTTGTGAAGTGTCGCGACTTTTTGCAAACTTGACAAAGACCCTTTGGGGGCCTCCGTCCTCCAAACTGATCTCTCTCTGCTTTGTACAGTTTCTTTGGGTCCTTCCCTTATCGGTTTGCTCTTGCAGCTAGAATTTGGATGCTCTTTCCCCCTTTCCTAATCTCAATTGTGTTCTCCTGCACAAGTATCATCTGGACCACTGTGTTCCACTTCCATGTTCCACTTCCATGAACTGTCACTCATTTCTTGTAATTGGTACACTATCCTTTTATATGTTGTCCATAGCCTATTTCAGCCATGGACTACACTCGGAAGCCCCACAGACTACCCCTTAAACAGCTGTATTTCAGACGACACAGATTACTCCACAGTACACAAAGTCACCTCAAACTGTACCAATATGTAGTATATCATATATACTGTAAACTCCCAAAGTTACAGAAAAATCCACCAAGGCATCTAGAAGATATAAGCTCCAGAGTTTCCCAAAAATAGCTGACAGCTTCACAAACTAACCACTTAGACTGTTCACAGAATCTTACAGAGATACTGGAATACAATGAAACTTCACACACATATAGATTCTATATCATAGAATAACTCCACAAAGTTTCACATGAAAGCATCAATCAGAGTGATCACACCAACAGGTCAAAGATGCAGAAAACAGTCTGCCATTACTTTGATTAACTTGACTGCGATACTCAAAATATTCTAAGTTCTACAAGTTATACTCAGAGAGTTCACTACTGAATGTACGGCGGCATACCAACCGTACGGTATCTACCATCTACCTAAACTATTGTAAGTATACCCGAATAGTTCGAGGTATGTCAGATCGAAGAACTCTACACTAATAACTAATTAGCAAAAAGACAAACCTTTGTTGTACATAATATTTACACCGACATCTCCATAATCTTCGTATGTCACAAACCAAGCTACCACTAAGTAACCACTAAACAAATATCATTACTCAAAATCTATACTAGTTACATTATCAGCAGCTGCGTCAGCTGCTTTGTCCGTGCCGATCATATCAAGGTAACCGCAGCTGCGTTGATTTGTCTGCGTCGCAGCTGCTCCGTACCGGCGGCGCATATTCCTCCAAAATAACCGCAGTTGCGTTGTCCTGTCTGCGTCGCAACTGCGCCGTACCGGCGGTACCTGTTTCAATATTTCGTTTATTCCACATCGGATCGCTTCGCGATCCGCCGTCCATTTGTCAATGCTGGTACTCGCCACTCAGTGAGTCTTTTACATCACTTTAGTTATATCCGTTCGTTCGCTCCCCCAATCCATGAATCCATTCAAACCTCCACATTAAATTCCATAGCGCACGAAATGTCGCGTACGCACGAAACAAACTTTTCAAAACAACATTATACTCGTCAAGTAACTTCATGATGAGAGTGTTAACTTTCATCTTCATTGTACGTGTCCACGCGACACTCTCCATCTCCATATACAAACAAGAGAGATCATTACAGTAGTCTAACATCTTTCCCCCCTTATAAGTATAATTCCCTCACTTTTGCACGGCGAATTGGAGCTCCTGCATCGTATTAGCTCTATAGATCTCCACTAAACTCACCCACAACTCCTTGACCTTGTAAATGTGAAGGTACGGGGTTGCCAAAGCTTGAGTGAGGTGTCTTAGAATGAAGTTTTTGGTAGCCATGTTGGTGTCTTCCCACGTTTGGGTATCGTTCTCTGCGATCTTCACGGCCACTACTCCGGGTGCCGTGGCAATAATAGCAATAGGAGTAAGAGGTGTCTCCTTTTTTTTCCCCTTTTCGGACACACTGCTGTCCCCATCATCTGCCTCCTCTACTGCAATAGAGGTTGCTGCAGGAAACCTTATTCCACCAAACCTTGGTGGAGTTCCATGAGGTGGACGTTTCACTTGTCAACTAACAATACCGCTGTATCGTTTTTTGCTCAAAGCTTGTGTCATCATTGTTTCCCAATAGATGAACCCTGATCTATTGAAAATAGGCACCCTAAAGGTTGGGCCCATAACTTGCAATTATGTGTCCTCCATTGGACTACAGAATTCAGGAAGCCTCTAGGTATTTTTAAACTAATCCATTTTCAACCACAACCACTGCTGCCCAAACAGACAAGTTGATAATGTGATTGTTCACTTGTGCAATCTAGACTCCTGTGAGTGTATAGCAAAAAAAATCATTGAAAACGGCCAACGAGTCGATAAGTTATGAGGTGGCAAAGATGCCAATTTAATAGAAACTCTCTAAGAGAGAGGCGGCTACCTACCAAATTTTATAAGTTATAAACCCCTTTCACAACCCCTATCTAGTGACGTACGAACCAATCACACGAGTGTACAGTACAAAAAGGTACAAGACTGATGTCTTTTCTGAACGACGTTTGTACGGCAAGGCCATTGAGTGGACACGTATCTCTATACTGTTTGTCCTTATGCTCCTCGGAATTTCCGTATCCCAATGTTATCCTGCCACGTGGCGCCAAGTCATGCCACGCCCAAAAACTGTCAAAGCGGCCATTCTGGGATCTCGTTGTTGGTATTGGGCGTTGGATCTAAATCGACTTTTAATGTCAGCCGTCGAAACAAATGTCTGATCCATTTTTTTCGTGTGTGACGTGTTCGTATAGTATTTTAGATGATCTCCATTCTCTCTATCCGTAATTTTGTTAATCGGACTAGATCCTTAAAACAATGTTTAAATAAAATACAAACCCAATGTACTCTAATAAACTCTTATGACAGACCGGTTCTAGCTGACGGCTACGCCACGCTCTACCGGTCGAAGGTTTGAATCCTGCCAAACTTCACTTTTTGTGAGAGTGACTTATATCACTCTTCAGTCTTACCTATGGAGCTGAGGTAGCCATGGCTCCACCACCCTCTCTTTCCTTTAGTGACTACAACAAGTATGGGGGATAGAGGAAAAAGGTGGAGGCAGACTGCTTGCCCTTTTCATTTTTTTTTCTACAAAGCTATTCACACTTAGAAAATAATATATAAATCTAGTGATTTCAACACCGTACAACTATTTGCTTTATCCATTTGTAAATTTTCAAGCATATTTCCTATTGCTTCCTTTTAAGGTAGACTTATTGTTCTCTTCTCTCAATCCATTTCCATGTGAATTCCAAAATGTACTTTTCCTCTCCCAAGTCCTTCATTTAAAATCTACTCTTTAAATCATTTTTCAATCCATTAAATTTCTTAATTGATTTACTCAAAACAAGCAAATCATCAACATCAAGCAAACTATACCTTCGTCATCCTCAAATTGATAAATGGAAAGACGTGAACTGATTCGGATATATCCCAAACTTGTCAAAAACTCGTCCAACTTCTTGTTCCATTGGCGTGGAGCTTGCTGTTGAAATTTATAGATTTGTAGAGTATTTTCTAGGTTTAAATATGGTTTTATATAAGGAAAAAGAAAAGGACGGACAGCCTGCCTCCACCTCCGCTCTCTAGCCCCCATACTTGCTGTAGTCACTGAAGGAAAGAGAGAGAGGTTGATCCATGGCTGCCTTAGTTCAACAGACAGCTATTTTTAGTAGGTTTCTAAAAATATACTTGACGGACCAGAGATTTGATCCCGGTACCTGCGGTTCGTCAAGTCGTCCGGTAGCGGTCAGCTTTATCCTAATAGACTAGGACCAATGCTAAGTGCTATGGTATGTGATAGATATATATTTAGTTCGAAAGGATAAAGTTCATTTAACTAAAACTGTTTACGGCGTACATATATACAGTTTTATAAAGTACGTCGTACGACGCTAATTCAAAACGGATACCACGCATTTTATTTCTACATCGGAACAAATATCGCGCAAGTATTTATTCCGGCCAAGATTACGTTTCGCATATAATCCAACGGCGCACATCATCGCCGAAATCCCGGAGTGGTCACTTTGGCATTTAGTGACGTGGCATGACCTGGCGCCACGTGGGAAGACATCATTCGGTCGCGGGAATTCCGAGGAACGTACGGACGAGTGGAAAGTGGACACGCGTCCACTTAATGGCCTTGTCGTACAGAGGCCGTACAGAAAGTACATCGGCAGTAGTACTTTCTTGTACTATACAGTTTTTTGATTGGTTCGTACAGGCAGTAGATAGGAGCTGTGAGAGGGAAGTAGGAAAAACTAGGACTTAGGAAAATTTAGGTAGATAGTCCTCTCTCTGAGAGTTTGTATAAATTGGCATCTTTGCCACCCTATAACTTATCGCCTGGTTGGCCTTTTTCAGTGATTCTTTTTTCTACGGACTCAGGGGAGTCCAGGCTACACAAGGGTGCAGTCAAATTGTCAGTTTGCCTTCTTGGGCAGCAGTGGTTGTGGCTTAAAGTGGGTTAGTTAAATACTATCTAGAGGCTTCCTGTATTCTGTGGTCCAATGGAGGACACAGAATTGCACTTGCTTTAGTCCATAAAGAGACTTGATCAATCTGCACACCATACTTTCTTCTCTTTCTCCACAAATCATTCCGGCTACCGCATGAAGATCTCTTATTCTAATTCTCTGTGGAAGAAAAGGGTTTTGATGTCCATCTAGTGCACTTCTATGTCCTCCGCTGCGGCTAGACTAAAAAAATCTGGACGGAGAAAAATCTAACAACCGGAGCGAAGGTCTCCTCATAATCGATTGCCTCCTTCTGTGTGAACCCCTTTGCCACTAATCTGGCCTTGTATGGCTCGATATTGTTATTCAGATTGAGTTTCAACTTAAATACCCACTTGCATCCTATCAAATTTGTGTCTAGAGGACAATCCACCAGCTCCTATGTGTTTGTTTTCATAATGGAAGCCATCTCATCTTTAATGGTTGTTATCGATCTACTACGTTCCCGACTATTAATTGCTTTCGAGTAAGTCTAGGGTTCGCTCAAATGTGACAGCTTAGCTACTTTGTTGTTCACTTGTCTTTCTTGAAGTCTTTTGCTACTCCTCCTTCCTCCTTCAAATTGTGATGCTCGAATGGAGGGTAATCTCGGATTTCTCCAAATGACTTCATCTTTTACCCTATCCATGGAGACCATCTCTGGACGTTCATCATCCATTTCCGGTCTTTCCTCGTTTTCTTCCTCGGTTTGAATTAGACGTTGTGACTTAAAGAGAGGGTCACTCTCGGTTAGTTTTTCCTCTTCTTCAACAAGGTCAGGCTGAACCGGAGTTCCGCTTGAAGAATCTGAATCTAACTCATTTACGGATTCAATTATAATTTTAACAAGTTTAGTGTACTGAAAAGGATCTATAGATTTTCCTTCATCCATGACTACCAAGTATTTTACTAGAATGATGTCTTCTTTTCCGAGATTATAAACTCTATATCCTTTTACATTTTCATCATACCCAAGTAGGTATCTTGACTTTCGCCTCGCATCTATCTTCCAATCAGATTTGTTTGTGTATAGACTAAACACTTGACTTCCGAACACCTTTAAGTGTGAAATATTAGGTTTTCTCCCGGTCCATCTTCTATAAAGTGTTTGTTCTTTTACCGTTGAGATAATGACTCTGCTTTTAAGATAGTTAGCACAATTCATAGCTTCTGCCCAAAAACGTTTTGTTATCTTTTTAACCGACAACATACTACGGGCACTATCACTTAATGTCCAATTTAGTCTCTCAGCTACACCATTTTGTTGTGGGTTCTTTGGAACAGTCTTTTTGTATTGAATCCCCTCCTCTTTCAAAAATTCCTCAAACTCATTAGAAGAGTATTCCCTCCTTATTATCACTCCTCATTCTCTTTATAGGTGTCTCATGAGGCTTTTCACTCCATACTTTATACTCTTTGAAATAAGCCGAAGCCTCGGATTTATTTTTCAAGAAATATACTCTTGAGTATCAAGACAAATCATCAGTGATAGTAAGCATAAATATTTTCCCTCCAACTGATTACACTTTGGCCGGTCCCCATTGTTGAAAAAGGGTATTTTGTATTCTATCTCTTTTGTTAGTTTTTTGTCATTCTACAGTTCTCATAATTGTCGTAGTCACTGAGAACTGCCACGCAACCATGGCTGTCTCAGGCAGGTAAGAAGACAGGCAGATGAAACACCCCTTGTAAGTGCAAGGCAACCAAGGCTGTCTCAGGTAGGTAAGAAAGGCTGTCTTAGGCAGGTAAGAAGACAGGTAGAAGAAACACCCCTTGCAAAAGGCAGACTATTAGAGCATGAATTGATCCTGTGACCTCCAAATTATTGCCCTACACTGTAGCCTTTTACTTTATCCAATAGGTCTTATAAGTGTTACATATGTTGTATGTGATAAATATATAAATAGTGACGCGACGACACATACAGAACAAATTGAACATGAAAAGTATAGTATCGCACGAAATACTGTACTATACGAAATAAACGAAATGACATCTAATATCAACGGACGAAATCAAATGTCGTTCGCAAATGATGGCAACGCTCAACACCGAATGACGGCCGTAGAAATTCAACGATCAACACGGAACGACGGCAATAGAATTTCAACAATCAACAAAGTTTATTCGACGCGTCGTCAAGATCGAACGGCCAACATTGATCCCCGAAAAACAAACGGACAGCACGCGTGAGTGCCGACAAGCTGGAAAGACTTTTAGGGAGCACTTCGCCAAAGTGGAGGAAAACTGACACGTGGCACCATCTTATATGATGCTGAAGAAGAAAAAGACAGAACGACGATGATTTATTCGCCACATGGCAGACCGAGAGTGGTGCCGCATAATTTCGTACATAAAATACGACAGCTACCGTACTTTGTATATATATTATGTAGTGTATGATGATTTAATTAGTCTAAAGGGGCTAAGAGAAGGTTCTTAGGACTTATACTTTTTTTTTAAAGCCCTCTCTCCTAGAGGCCATAAGTATAAATGCGTTGTCTTTGAACATCCATAACTTAATGCTCAAGGGATTAATTTCACTGATTCTTTTTGTTGCGAACTCAGGGGAGTCCAGGCTGCACAAGGGTGTAGTCTGTCAAAATTTTTGCGTGCCATGGTGGCAGTTATTTTTTGCTAAAGTCAAATGTGCAAATATTATTTTAGAGGCTTTATATAAGTTGGACATTGTGTGAACTTATGGAGGACATAGAATTACAAGTTATGATCCAATTTCTAGGGTGCCCATTTTCAATAGAATAGGGTCATATATTGGGAAACCATGATGAGGGGTGCATTGTTTGAAAACGGCTAGGGGGCATTGTGAGTGGTCATGTGCGTTGGCCAACTGGAAAATTCGGAGTTCTACCAGGGTTTTGAGGATCTCGATTAAAAGGAAGATTTGCGGAGGTAGAGGTTGTTGAGGATATTGGATAAAATATCGTGTTCGATACAACGAAGGAGAAGGAGAATGAGAAACTCACACCGATGGTTAGTGGATCGGTTCCGGTAGCAGATTTCAGAAGATCGAGGCAAAAGACACTGAAATTTAGGATTTCAACAACACTATAACGACTCATTTTATTCTCGGACGTCTCACTCAAAGAGTTGCTACACCTCATGTTTATGTGGACAATGCGGACGAGTTGTGGGAGGCTCTAATCAATATTTACAAGAGTGGTACGATTCAGGAGCAGAAGCTAGCAGATCAGAAGGTACAAACATATGTGTACAAAGGGGGAAAGATGTTAGACTTTTGTAATGACTTGGCCGGGGAATTCTTGGAGTTAGAGAGTGTAGGAAAAATAGAGACTGAGAAAGACAAGGTGAATACTTTGTTGATTAAACTCTCAGATGCTTAGGAAAACATTGTCAACAAGGTTTAGCATTTGCTAGATCATCGATGGATCTCGAACTCCATTGTGGGGATGATTTTGGTTCGGGAAAGCACAATTGAGATTCGGAGAGGAGGAAACAGTGTTCAAGCATTGGCTATTCGAACTAACTAGGGAGATAATGATTCCAACAAACCTTAGGGAAACTTTGGTGGAGGAGGAAGAGGAAAGCAATCGGACAGATTTAGATTGAGGCCTCTGAAGGGGCTCTGTCACTTTTGTAAGAAGCCAGGACATTACATGGCTGAGTGTACTAAACTGACAGAATTGAGATTTAAAGAGCAGCAGATTGGAAAATCAATTGCAAGAAATAAGAAGGCATTTGTGGCAACACAAGTCATGGGAGAGGATTCTGATAAGGACGATGGAGAACTTCTCGTCAACGTGGAATTGGAGGTGAAAGGCGAGCCAA
This sequence comes from Zygnema cylindricum, assembly GCA_037447655.1. Lineage (NCBI taxonomy): Eukaryota > Viridiplantae > Streptophyta > Zygnematophyceae > Zygnematales > Zygnemataceae > Zygnema > Zygnema cylindricum. Next base: position 121,554 of record JBBHKE010003585.1, on the reverse strand, counting down.
GATTCCTAGGAGGCAAAAGTGTGATTTCGGTGGAGTAAAAGAAGCTCCTAAAGAACGATGAATTATTGATTCATGAGCCTCTATGCATATGTGCAGAGAAAAACAATTGTTTACTAAAATAAGAAAGATCCCTATTGTAAAGATAGAGTATGGGGTTGGGAAAATAGTAACTACTAATATAGTGAGATCTGTGGATATGAGAGTCTTAGTTGATGGGAAGACATCAATTTTCACTTTCTTTGATGTTCTTTTTATTCTAGAGTTGAAGAAGAATCTTATCTTTACGTCGGTCTCAGATGATAAGGGTTTTGAGACTTGTACTAAGAAAATAATCTTTGTTGCTACCTATGAGAATGAAGTGTACTTAACAGCTGAAAATGGTAGCCAAAGAATGTTAGGCGTGATTTGAGTAATGGCAAAACGAGAGTTTACTATGCCGGTGTAAGTGATTTAATGATGTGGCATTAAAGATTAGGACATGTGCATCTCGATAGATTGAAGGAAATGAAAAAAATGGGTGTAGTTGAGGGAATACATTTTGAAGATAATGATACCTTGGATGATTGTAGTGGATGTGAAACTCTAAGACCTCCATAAGTCCTCAGAGTGGACAGCTTACAAGAAGCCTCTAGGATAATCCTGACCCCTTTGTGTTTAAGCAAAAATAACTGCCACCCTGGCAGACAAAAACACTAACCACCTTCACCCGTGTGAAGACAAGACTCCCCTGAGTCGATAGCAAAAAGAATCATCTGAATTTGCTCCCCTGAGCAGTAAGTTATGGAGGGTCAAAGTTGACCTTTTGTACAGAAGCTCTCTGGGAGAGAGGGTCTTATCTCCTAATTTTTCTAAGTCCTATCTCTCTCACAGACTCTATCTACTGATGTACGGAACCAATCAGAATTGAGTTCCGTACGCAAAAGTACAGCTGCCGGTGTACTTTAGGCACGAACATTGTACGACAAGGCCTAAATGTCGACACATGTCATATCCGGGTTCGATGCCATAATCTCCGGGGATTCCACGATCCAACGACATTTCGCCACGCGTCATCCGATGTGGCGATGGCCACAAACCGCCGAAAACTTCCTCCGCGATCTCGGCGCTAATTGCCGCCGTCCGATTTAGAATCTAATTTAATCGTAGCCGTAATAAATACATGTGCGGTATTTGTTTCATTTACGAAACAAATGCGCGGTATTGATTTATAGTCCGTACCGTAATCCGTACTTTATATATTACCGGATCTATGTATCCCGTAATCTATTATAGTTAAATGAATAATCAAACGTATACATATTTAAATAACTATCAAACTATATACTACGTATCATGACTCCTAGACTTAATGCCTAAGGCTACCGGCTATTTCCTGTCTGCCGGCCGGTAGGTACAAGGTTCAATTCCTGCCGCCGGCACATACCTTTTAAATAAATAAACCCGAACTAATATAAATTTCCCGTAAACCTCAGGATAGCCTAGGTAGCCATGGCTCTAGCTTCCTCTCCAATTTCTCAGTGACTACGACAAGTTTGAGAGTTGGAGAGAGAAGTTAGAGATAGACTGCCTCGGCTTCTATATTTCTTTTCAAACCTCGAAAATACTTAAAAACCATTATTTTCTACACTCCCCTTATTTTCTAGTCAATCTTTAATTTCAGACCACACTTCTCCCTGCAAAAACTTAACTTAGGGGAAGGCACAGGTTTGGTCATCATATCTGCTACCATCTCACTATCTAGTCTGTACTCTAAACAGATTATTTTGTTTTCTACTTTTTCTCTAACAAAGCTGAGTCTGATGTCCATGTGTTTGGCTTTAAAATGATGTTTAGGATTGGCAGAAATAGCGATTGCTGCCTGATTATCACAAAATATTTTCTGCACACCACTCTTAAGGTGACCAAGCTCACCAAGCAAAGACTTGACCCACATCAATTCTTTTACAGCAGAGCAAGAGGCCATATACTCAGCCTCCATGGTGGACTGAGCAATAACCTTTTGTTGTTTGCTACTCCAACAGCAAGCCCCATCACCCACATATAACACATATCCAGAAGTGCATCTCCTCATCGGAGCATCACCATAACTGGCATCACTCTAAGTAGTGATGTCAGTATTCTCCCCACCCAAATGCAACCATAGATCCCTAGTTCCTACCAAATATCTAAGGACTCTCTTAGCTGCCTCCCAATCCTTCTTAGTGGGAGCATTTAGACTTCTACTCAGCACTCCTACAGCTGCAGCTAGATCCGGCCGGGTACAATTTATAAAATAGATTAGACTTCCCACGACTTGCCTGTAAGGAATAGTCTGCATGAACTTCTGTTCTTCAGGAGATAATTCCTCGTCTAAGATTATGACTCCTCCTTCCTCACTCCCCTCACTTCCCTTCTTCAACTCCATTGGAGTTGTACAACTATTAGCTTTATCCATTTGAAATTTTTCAAGCATGTTCCCTATTGCTTCCTTTTGAGTCAATCTTATAATTTTTCTTTTTCGGTCTCTCTCTACTTGAATTCCCAAAATATATTTTGCTTCCCCTATATCCTTCATTTCAAATCTCCCCTTAAGATCGGTTTTCAGTTTATTAATTTTTTCCATTGATTTACTTAAAACAAGCAAATCATCAACATAAATTGCAATAAATATAAAACCTTCCTCATCTTCGAAAACATAGATTGAGTGATCAGAGCTGATCCGAATATATCCTAGACCGGTAAGAAACTCATCAAGCTTCTTATTCCACTGTCGAGGCGCCAGTTTCAAACTATAAAGAGATTTAATCAGCCGGCATACCTTACTCTCCTCTCCTTCTTCCACAAACCCTTCGGGTTGTCGCATGAAGATCTCCTCTTCCAATTCTCCATGCAAAAAGGCTGTTTTGATGTCCATCTGGTGCACTTCCATGTCTTCCGCTGCTGCCAGGCTGAGAAGTATGCGGAAAGAGGGAAATTTGACCACCGGGGCAAAGGTTTCCTCGTAGTCAATTCATTTTTTTTTTGTGTAAATCCCTTTGCCACTAATCTGGCCTTGTAGCGCTTGATTGTGTTATCTGGGTTCAGTTTTAATTTAAAAACCCACTTACAACCGATTGCTTTTCAGTTAGGTGGACAGTCCACCAGCTCCTAAGTATCGGCTGCCATGATTGAAGCCATCTCCTCGTTGATGGCTGTCTTCCACCAGTTTCTTTTTGGACAAGTCATTGCCTCTCCATAAGTTTGAGGTTCATCTTGATGAGATAGTTTAGTTACCTTGTTATTAACCTGTTTTTCTTGCAGTCTTTTGCTACTTCTCCTCCCCCCCTCAAAATCTGAGGCTGGAATAGATGGTTCTCGTGGATTCTTTCGAACAAACTCGGCTTCTCCCCTATCCCTTGATTCCGAACCAATTTCCACCATGTCTTCCGCTTCGAGTAGAGTTGTCACTGGAGTTTCCACAGCCGAGTCCTTTTCGGTCTGATTTGTTCCTGCAAGAGTGTCATCTTCTCTAAAACCTGGATAGTTAGGAAGCTCAAAGTCATCGGAATTTTCTGACTCAAATCTGATTTTTACTGACTTCGTATATTTGAAGGGATCCACAGACTTTCCTTCATCCATAACTACTAGATGCTTTACTAAGATTATATCTTCCCTTTTTAGATCATAAACTCTATATCCTTTAACATCTTCATCATGTCCTAATAAGTATCCCGGTTTTCCTTTAGGATCTAGCTTCCAATTGGACCGATCAGTATCTAGACTGAACACTTGTCTGCCGAAAACCTTTAAATGAGATAAGTCTGGTTTCCGGCCTGTCCATCTCTCATAAGGTGTTTGATCTTTTATAGCTGAAGTAAGAACTCTATTTTTGAGGTAATTAGCACAGTTCATTGCTTCTGCCCAAAACCTTTTTCCTATCTTCTTATCCGACAACATACTTCTAGCACTATCACTTAGTGTTCTATTTAACCTTTCAGCTACCCCATTCTGTTCCGGATTTTCTGGAACTGTCTTTTGGTGTTGAACCCCATCTTCCCTCAAAAAATCCTCAAACTGTTTAGAAGTAAACTCTCCACCATTGTCACTCCGTACTCTCTTGATTGGAGTTTCATGGAGTTTTTCGCTCCATGCTTTATATTGACTAAAACAGTCCTGAGCTTCTGACTTGTTTTTCAAAAAATACACCCAGGAATACCGAGACCAATCATCAGTTATAGTCATCATAAATCTCTTCCCCCCCGGTGAGGGCACTCTAGCCGGTCCCCAAATATCTGTGTGTACTAGATCTAGAAGTTTTTCTCCCTTGTAGGTGGCTGTTTTAGGAAAGGGTAATATGTGTGCTTTACCTTGAGCACACCCACTACAATCACTTATATCATCACTCTCACTGAACTGAATCCCTTCCACAACTCCCATCTTTTTCATCTCTCTTAACTTATCTAGATTCACATGCCCAAGCCTCTTATGCCACATCATAATATCATGAACACCAGCATAATAAAGTTTCTTCGTTTCATTATTTAAGATCAGCCTAAACATCCCATGGCTACCTTTCTCAGCAATGAAATAGACATCCTCCTCAAAACTAGCAGTAAAGACTCCTTCCCTGGTGCTAGTAAAAAAACCCTTGTCATCTAATACAGATGTAGAGATAAGGTTTTTGTTCAGCTCCGGGATAAACAATACATCGGAGAATGTTAATATGGATGTCTTTCCTTCTACTAACACTTTCATATCTACCGATCCTACAAGAGTAGTGGTGACTATCCTCCCATCCCCGTACTCTATCTCTACGGTGGGAATCTTTCTTATCTTAGTGAACAAGTGCATATCCTTACACATGTGCATTGAGGAACCTGAATCTATAATATAGCCTGCTTCACCTTTCAATCCACCGTAAGCACATTTCTGCCTTCGTGGAATTTCAACCTCAGTTTTCGCCTCCAACTCCTCATCCAAAAGGAGCTCATCGTCCTCGTCCTCGGATTCCGCCTCAAGTACCTGTGTGAGAAGGGCCTTTTTCATTCCTCTCGGGGTACCATAGGTCTGCCCCTCCTTTAACCGAAGCTCGGTTAGCTTAGTGCACTGTGCCATATAGTGCCCCGGTTTCTTACAAAAATGACATAAACCTTTGGGAGCCCTTGGTTCGAACTCGTCAACTTGTTTTTTCTGCTCCCTACCCCCATTGTTTTCGACTGGTTTCCGGGAATCCTTGTTCCTCCAATCGGTCGCTGTTGCCAAGGCTTGGCCACTCTTTCCTCCCCTTCGGATCTCAATCGTATTCTCTCGAACGAGAATCATCCCTACCACTGAGTTCGATATCCACCTTCAGTCCGGCAAGTCCTACATACGGTTGACTATGTTCTCGAACTCATCAGGTAACTTCATTAGTAAACAGTTAACCTTTTCTTTTTCACTAAAAACTTTTCCCGCACTCTGTAGGTCTATGAAGAGTGTAGCAAGCTCATTGCAAAAATCCAACATATTTCCCCCTTTGTATACATACTCCTTAACTTTCTGATCAGCCAACTGTTGTTGCTGAATCGTACCACTTCGGTACATCTCTATGAGAGCCATCCAAAGATCGGATGCCCTCTCTACCTGCAAATGAGGACATGCAAGTCCTTGAGTGAGATGGCGTAGGATGAAGTGCTTTGCCGCCATATTTTTGAAGTCCCAGGTTTCAGTATCATTCTCCTCGTTCCTCGGAATAGGTGACATGAATGCTAAACCAGTTGCTATAGGTGTGGTCGCCTCCCTCTCCTTTCCTTTGTCCACCACCTCTCCTTCCTTTGTTTCCTCCGTTGAAGGTGAATCCTCTTTCGTGGTGAATCTGCTTCCTTTAAACCCTGGAGGAATTCCAAGACTTGATGGACGCCCCAATCGTCCACTCACTATCCCCCAAAACCATTTTTTGCATAGAGCTCCTATCATCATACTTTCCCAGTATATGAAGCCAGTTCCATTAAATATTGGTACCCTAGAGGGTGGGCCCATAACCTGAAACTCTGAGACCTCCATAAGTCCTCAGAGTGGACAGCTTCCAAGAAGCCTCTAGGATAATCCTGACCCCTTTGTGTTTAAGCAAAAATAACTGCCACCCTGGCAGACAAAAACACTAACCACCTTCACTCATGTGAAGACAAGACTCCCCTGAGTCGATAGCGAAAAGAATCTCTGAATTTGCTCACCTGAGCAGTAAGTTATGGAGGGTCAAAGTTGACCTTTTGTACAGAAGCTCTCTAGGAGAGAGGGTCCTATCTCCTAATTTTTCTAAGTTCTATCTCCCTCATAGACTCTATCTACTGATGTACGGAACCAATCAGAATTGAGTTCTGTACGCAAAAGTACAGCTGCCGGTGTACTTTAGGTACGGACATTGTACGACAAGGCCTAAATGTCGACACATGTTATATCCGGATTCGATGCCATAATCTCCGGGGATTCCACGATCCAACGAAATTTCGCCACGCGTCATCCGATGTGGCGATGGCCACAAACCCCCGAAAACTTCCTCCGCGATCTCGGCGCTAATTGCGGTCGTCCGATTTAGAATCTAATTTAATCGTAGCCGTAATAAATACATGTGCGGTATTTGTTTCATTTACGAAACAAATGCGCGGTATTGATTTATAGTCCGTACCGTAATCCGTACTTTATATATTACCGGATCTATGTATCCCGTAATCTATTATAGTTAAATGAATAATCAAACGTATACATATTTAAATAACTATCAAACTATATACTACGTATCATGACTCCTAGACTTAACGGCTAAGGCTACCGGCTATTTCCTGTCTGCCGGCCGGTAGGTACAAGGTTCAATTCCTGCCGCCGTCACATACCTTTTAAATAAATAAACCCGAACTAATATAAATTTCCCGTAAACCTCAGGATAGCCTAGGTAGTTAGGCTCTAGCTTCCTCTCCAATTTCTCAGTGACTGCGACAAGTTTGAGAGTTGGAGAGAGAAGTTAGAGATAGACTGCCTCGGCTTCTATATTTCTTTTCAGACCTAGAAAATACTTAAAAACCATTAGTTTCTACAGGATGTGTTCAAGGCAAAGCCCACAAATTGCCTTTTCCAAAAACCGCAACATATAACGGTGAAAAGGTCTTAGATTTGATTCATATTGTTATATGGGGACCGGCCAAAGTGCCATCAGTTGGAGGGAAAAGATTTATGCTTACTATTTGTGATGATTGGTTAAGATACCATAGAGTATATTTTTTGAAAAACAAATATGAGGCTTTGGCTTATTTTAAAGATTATAAAGCATGGAGTGAAAAGCTTCATGAGACACCAAAAAAAAGAGTGAGGAGTGATAATGGGGGGAAATACACTTCTAATGAGTTTGAGGATTTTTTGAAAGAGGAAGGGGTTCAACACCAAAAGACTGTTCCAAAAAACCTAGAACAAAATGGTGTAGCCGAAAGACTAAATCACACTTTAAATAATAGTGCCCGTAGTTTGTTGTTGGATAAAAAGATAAAAAAACTTTTTTGGACCGAAGCTATGAATTGTGCTAACTATCTCAAAAATAGAGTCTTTACCTCGGCAATAAAAGGACAAACACTTTATGGAAGATAGACCTTGAGAAAACCTAATATTTCAAACTTAAAGGTGTTTGAAAGTCAAGTGTTTAGTATAAACACAAAAAAAATCTGATTGGAAGTTAGATGCAAAACGAAAGCCGAGATACCTACTTGGGAATGATGAAATTGTAAAGGAATATAGAGTTTATGATCTCGAAAGAGAAGACATCATTCTAGTAAAACACTTGGTAGTCATGGATGAAGGAAAGTCTATGGATCCCTTAAAATACTCTAAACCGGCTAGAATTAGAATTGAATCCGAAAATGAGTTAGATTTAGATTCTTCTAATCGAAATCCGGTTTAGCCTGACTTTGCAGAGGAAGAAAAAAATCTGACCGAGAGTGACCCTCTCTTGGAGTCAAAGCTTTCGATTCAAACCGAGGAAGAAAGCGAGGAAAGACCGGAAATGGATGATGAACGTCCAAAAATAGACTCCACGTATAGGGGAAAAGATGAAGCCGTTCCAAGAAATCTGAGATTACATTCCATTCCAGCATCAAAGTTTGAAAGAGGAAGGAGAAGCAATAAGAGACTTCAAGAGAGACAAGTGAACAACAAAGTAACTAAGCTATCACATTTGAGCGAACCCTAGATTTACTCCGAAGCAATTAATAGTCTGACATCCATTAATGATGAGATGGCTTTCATTATGGAAGCATACACATGGGAGCAGGTGGATTGTCATTCGGACAGAAAGTCGATAGGATGCAAGTGGTTATTTAAGTTGAAACTCAATCCAGATAACACTATCGAGTGATACCAGGCCAGATTAGTGGCAAAGGGATTCACATAGAAGGAGGGAATCGATTATGAGAAATCCTTCACTCCGGTTGTTAGATTTCCCTCCGTCCGGATTCTACTTAGTCTAGTAGCAGCGGAAGACATGGAAGTGCACCAGATGGACATCAAAACCGCTTTTTTACACAGAGAATTAGAAGAAGAGATATTCATGCGACAACCAAAAGGATTTGTAGAGAAATGAGAAGAAAGTAAGGTGTGCAGATTGATAAAGTCTTCTTATGGACTAAAGCAAGCTCCACGCCAATGGAACAAGAAGCTCGACGAGTTTTTGACGAGTTTGGGATATATCCGAATCAGTTCGGATCATTCCATCCATTTATTTGAGGATGAAGAATATATAATTTTCATTGCCATCTATACTGATGATTTGTTTGTTTTGAGAAGATCAATAAAGAAAATTAATAGATAGAAAAAGGATCTAAAGAGTAGATTAGAAATGAAGGAATTGGGGGAGGCAAAATATATTTTGGGAATTCAGATAGAGAGGGATAGAGAGAAGAAAACAATTAGACTAACTCAAAAAAAGCAATAGAAAATATGCTTGAAAAATTTCAAATGGATAAAGCAAATAGTTTTACGACTCCAATGGACTTCAAGAAGGGAAATGATGGGAGCTCAAAAAAGGGAGTCTTCATCTTGGGTAATGAGTTAGGACCTTAGGAAAGCAAGTTTATGCAAACAATTCCATACAAACAAATTGTCACTAGTTTGATCTATTTTATGAACTATACTCATCCTGATATAGCAACAGCTATATGGATATTAAGTAGTAGTCTGAATGATCCTACGAAAAAAGATCGGGAAAAGTCCAAAAGAGTCATGCGATACTTGATAGGAACGAGAGATCTGTGGTTGCATTTGGGAGTTGATAATACCAACATCACCACTTAGAGTGATGCCAGTTATGGGGATGCTCCGATGAGGAGGTGAACTTCTGGGTATGTGTTGTATGTTGGGAATGGGGCTTGTTGTTGGAGGAGTAAGCAACAAAAGGTGATTGCTCAGTCCAACATGGAGGCTGAGTATATGGCCTCTTGTTCGGTTGTGGAATAATTAATGTGGTTGAAATCCTTGCTTCAAGAACTTGGATATATGAAGAGTGAAGTGCAAAATATATTTTGTGATAATCAAGTTGCTATTGCAATTGCACCAAATCCTAAACATCACTTTAAAGCAAAACATATGGATATTCGTTTGAGCTTTGTTACAGAGACGGTTGAGAATAAAATAATTAGTTTGGAATATAGACTTGATGGAGAAATGGTAGCAGATATGATGACTAAGCTGGTTCTTTCTCCCAAATTGATATTTTGTAGGGAGAAGTGTGGACTGAAGCAAAAGATAGACTAGAAAATAAAGGGAGTGTTGAAAAAATGTATTTTGTATTCTATCTCTTTTGTTACTTTATGGACATTCTACAATTCTCATACTTGTCGTAGTCACTAAGAACTGCCACGCAACCATGGCTCTCTCAGCCAGATAAAAAGACAGGCAGAAAAAACACCGAGAAGTGTGGATTGAAGCAAAAGATAGACTAGAAAATAAAGGGGAGTGTTCAAAAGGGTATTTTGTATACTATCTTTTTTGTTAGTCTATGGTCATTCTACAATTCTCATACTTGTTATCGTCACTGAGAATTGCCAAGTTGCCATGGCTGTCTCACGCAGATAAGAAGACAGGCAAAAGAAACACCCTTTGTAAAAGGTAGACTGTCAAGAGCAGGAATTGATCCTGTGACCTCCAAATAACTGCCGTACGGTGTAGCCGTTTGCTTTATCCAATAGGTCTTGATGAAGCGTTACATATGTGGTATGTGATAAATATATGAATAGTGACCCGACGACACATACGGAACAAAATGAACATGAAACGTACAGTACCGCATGAAATACTGTACCATACGAAATAAACGAAACGACATCTAATTTCAACGGACGAAATCAAATGTCGTTCGCGATTGACGGTAACGATCAACACGAATGAAGGCCATAGAAATTCAGCGGTCAACACGAAACAACGGCCGTTGAATTTCAACGGTCAAGAAAGATTATTCGACGCGGCGTCAAGATCGAGCGACCAGCATTGATGGCGTATTACGAACGGACGACATGCGTGAGTGTCGGCATGTCGGAAAGACTTTTGGGGAGCACTTCGTCAAAGTGGAGGAAAACTGACACGTGGCACCATCCTATAGGATGCTAGAGAAAAAAAGGACAAAACGGCGACGACTTATTTGCCACTTGGCAGACTGAGACTGATGTCGCATAATTTCGTACATAAAGTAGGGCGGCTACCGTACTTTGTATATACATTATGTAGTGTATGATAATTTGATTCGTCTAGAGGGGCTATGACTAGGTTTTTCCGACTTAGACTTTTTTTTTTGAAAGCCCTCTCTTCAGAGGCCACCTGAATTAATTCGTTGTCTTTGATCAACAATAACTTAATGCTTAGAGGGGCAATTTCAGTGATTCTTTTTGCTTCGGACTTAACAAAATCTACGCTATTTAAAGGTGTAGTCGCTCCGAGTTTTTGAATGCCAGGGTGGCGGTTATTCATTGCTAAAGTAAAAAGTGCAAATATTATCCTAGATGCTTCATATGAGCTGGACATTTTGTGGACAATTGGAGTTCACATAATTACACCCATATGTGAACATGAATCAAATCTAAAACCTTTTCACCTTTATATGTTGCGGTTTTTCGGGAAAGACAATCTGTGGGCCTTGCCTTTAGCACATCCACTAGAATCATCTAATGTCTCCTTATCTCCAAAATGCATTCCCTCAACTACACCCGTTTTTTTCATTTCTTTCAATCTATTTAGATGCACATGTCCAAATCTGTTATGCCACATCATTAAATCACTTACACCGGTATAGTAAACTCTCGTTTTTCCATTACTCAAATCACGCCTAAACATTCCTTGGCTACCCTTTTCAGCTATGAAGTACACTTCATTCTCATAGGTAGCAACAAAGACTATTTTCTTAGTATAAGTCTCAAAACCCTTATCATCTAAGACCGACGTAAATGTAAGATTCTTCTTCAACTCTAGAATAAAAGGGCATCAATGAAAGTGAGAATGGATGTCTTCCCATCAACTAACACTCTCATATTCACAAATCTCACTATATTACTGGTTAGTATTTTCCCATCCCCATACTCTATCTTTGCAGTAGGGATCTTTCTCATTTTGGTAAACAATGGTTTTTCTCTTCACATATGCATAGAGGCTCATGAATCAATAATCCATCGTTCTTCAAGAGCTTCTTTTACTCCACCAAAAGCACACTTTTGCCTCCTTCGAATCATGGCATGCCTTTCACCTCCAATTCCGCGTTGAGGAGAAGTTCTCCATTGTCCTTATCGGAATTCTCTCCCATGACTTATGTTGCCACAAATGCCTTCTTATTTGCTGCAATTGATTTTCCAATCTGCCCCTCTTTCATTCTCAATTTTGTAAGTTTAGTACACTCCGCCATGTAATGTCTTGGCTTCTTACAAAAGTGACGAAGCCCCTTCAGAGGCCTCGATCTAGATCCGTCCGATTGCTTTCCTCTTCCTCCTCCACCAAAGTTTCCCTAAGGTTTGTTGGAATCCTTATCTCCCCACTTAGTTCTAGCAGCCAATGCTTGAACACTCTTTCCTCCTCTCCGAATCTCAATTGTGCTTTCTCGAACCAAAATCATCCCCACAACGGAGTTCTAGATCCATCGATGATCTCGCAAATGCTAAACCTTGTTGAAAATGTTTTCATAATCATCTGGGTGTTTAAACAACAAAGCATTCACCTTCTCTTTCGCGGTCTCCATTTTTCCTGCACTCTCCAACTCCATAAATTACTTGGCCAAGTCATTACAAAGTTTAACATCTTTCCCCCTTTGTACACATATATTTCTACCTTCTAATCTGCTACCTTCTGCAGCTGAATCATACCACTCTTGTAAATATTAACAAAAGACTCCCACAACTCGTCCGCCTTGTCCACATGAAGAAGAGGTGCATCAACTCCTTGAGTGAAACATCGGAGATTAAAATGAGTCGACACGGTGTTGTTGAAATCCCAGATTTCAATGTCATTTGCCTCGATTTTCTGAAATCTACTACTGGAAGTGATCTAGTAGCCATCGGTGTGAGTTTCTCCTTCCCCTTCACCTTCCCTATGTACGACACGATGCTTTCTCCAACATCCTCTTCCACATCTGCCGCGGCAGGTCCTCTTGTGAAAGAGATCCTCTAAACCCTGGAGGAACTCCCAATTTTGCAGTTGGTCGACGCACAAAATGACTTGCTATACCCCATACCCGTTTTTCAAACAATGCACCCCTCATCATGGTTTCCCAATATATGAACCCTGTTCCATTGAAAATAGCCACCCTAGAGGGTGGGCCTATAACTTGAAAATTTGTGACCTCCATAGGGCCACATAATGTCTAGCATATATGAAGCCTTTGGGATAATATTTGCACTTTTGACTTTGGCAATGAATAACTGCCACCATGGGGCGTAAAAACTCTAACTAACTACACCCTTGTGTAGCGTGGACTCCTTTGAGTCTGTAGCAAAAAGAATCACTGAAATTACTCACCTGAGCATTAAGTTATGGGTGGCCAAAGGTGTTGAAATTAACTAAAGGTTTTAATAGTATTTTCTAGGTCTAAATAGATAGAAAAAAGTGACAAGCGCAGGCAATCTGCCTCCACCCTCTCTCTCCATCCCCCATACTTGTTGTAGTCACTTAAGGAGAGAGAGAGAATAGTGGAGTCATGGCTACCTCAGCTTCACCAATGCAGGACAGAAGAGTGACCTAAGTCACTCTCAACAAAAAGGTTGAGTCCGCCAGGACTCGAACCTCCGACCGGTAGAGCATGGCATAGCCACTCGCTCTAACCGGTATGTTGTAGTAGTTCGCTAGGGTATATAGGGTTTGACAAATATTTAATCAATGTTATGGTAGTAATTACGATTAACAGAAATGTAAACATAGATACATGGAACAAGTTAAATACACTGCGAATAGGATTCCGCGCGAAACAAATTAGTGAGACATTTATTTTAACGGTTGAGATGATATACTAAATTCTATCTCACGGCGCACGTCATCGCCGAGATACCAAAATGGTCACTTTGGCGTTTTGTGACATGGCATGACCTGGCGCCACGTGGAGAGATAACATTCAATCGCAAGAATTCCGGGGAGCGTACAGACGACAGAAAAGTGGACACGCTTCTTCTTAATGGCCTTGTCGTACAGAGGTGGTATAGAAAGTATAGCGGCAGTAGTACTTTGTGGTTCTGTACATGGTTCTTATTGATTCGTACAGTCAGTAGATAGGGGTTGTGAGAAGGAACTAGGACTTAGGAAAAATTAGGTAAATGGTCCTCTCTCTCTTTGAGAGGTTTGTATAAATTGACATCTTTGCCACCCTATAACTTATCGCCTGATTGAGCGTCTTCAACGATTCTTTTTTCTACGGACTCAAAAGAGTCCATGCTGCACACGGGGGTAGTCAGATCGTCTGCTTGTTTGCTTGGGCAGCATTGGTTGTCATTCAAAGTTGGTTAGCTAACAACTATCTAGAGGCTTTCTTAATTCTATAGTCCAATAGAGGACACAAAATTGCAGGTTATACGCCCACCTTCTAGGGTGCCCATATTCAATGGTATTGTAAAGTAAGCTTTAGTAAGTCTTAGAAATTAGAATCTAGGACTTAGAATATTTTTGGACCACCAAATATTCAATATAAGGTATATTTAGTGTGGATTTTTAGTATCTACTGGAATAGTTATCTTTGAGTAAATTAGTGTGTACGGCCGCCTATGAATGTAGATGTGAAACATATCTCCCGGATTTTTAGGGTCTAGATATTGTTACTAGACAATTTTGGTCCAAGTACTTAGAATTTTGTCAGTAGATATTTAGGTGAACCCTGTACATACGATTTAGATGTTTTCTAGATCTTTTGAGTATTTAGTTCAATTAGGATTGATCAATTTGATACAGAATGTTCATTCTACACTGAGTTAAGGAAATATGAGCACTAAGTGCAGTTTAAGGTGTTTTGTGCTCTATTGTCTTTGATTTGCTTGTAGTACATGTTTGTTTAGTAGAAAGACCTCTTTCATTTGTAGTTATATATCTTACAGTATTGATCTAGTCTGATAGGTATTCCTCTTTGGGTTTGCTTCCGCTAACATGTCTGATAATGGCTCACTTCCTATTGCAAGTGCTCCTATTAGCCCTAGTGCTCCACCTGCTCCAAGGACGAATATCCCAGCTGGTGCAAGTGTGACTCTTAGTTGAAGTGGATCACAGCCGAGTCTAAATGGCCATGACCTTCAACAAGTTATGGGCCCACCGCCCAAATTGCCTATTTTGATAGATCAGACTACCTATATTGGGAAGATATGCTGAGCTCCTATTTTGAAGAGAGGGACTTGTCATCCATTGTGGATGGGACTGCTGATGAGACTGCACCGTATTGGAGAAAGAAGAATCTCCACTGCCTCAATGTCTTGAAGCAGTCTATGACAAAGGAGTTGGTATTGTCTTAACTTGATATGAAAAAGGCTTCTCAAATCTGGTTTAGTGTACATGCTATGTATGTTAAGCTTGATGTCACTGTTCAGACAAATCTAGCAACATAAATCTTTGAATTAAGATATTCTGGAGGTAGTATGTCAAATTATTGCCATGCTATGAAAAGGTTGTTCCTTCAGAGTAAAAGTGCAAGTGGGGACTTTTCACCACCTCAGCAGGCTATGTTATTGATGAGAACTTTACCCAATGAGTATAAGGGAGCCATGGATAGGCTTAGGGCTCCTCCACAGCGTCAATGGAACATAGCACTAGCAATTCAGCTTATTTTGAGTGAAGAAGCTAACCAGATTTCACAAAAAGGTAGTAGTTTGTTGTTCAGGCACTAGCTAACCAGCTTTCACATTCTAAGATTGGCACTGGCAGTGGCAAAGGTAGTGGTCCTAGAAGGTCACCTTTGACATGCTATTACTGTGATGAAAAAGGGCATGTGTTCAGAATGTGAAATGCATTCAAGAGAGCGAAAGCCACAGGAAGTTTTTCGCTCTGGATGGGACAAAAGTGAGGTTCCTTCTCAATCACGTGGTCGACCAACTGCTCTCTTCAACGAACTTAAGGAGGACGTGAGCAGTTTTCCCATCAACAGCGAAAATAAATACTTTCCCAGGGCACAAGCAACGGAAGACGTGGAGGAAGACGAATGGATAATAGACTCCAGTGAATCTCCACACATATGTCGCAATCGCCATCTGTTTGAGAGTATTGAATCTATTTCACCCATCAAAATTTATTTTATTGATGATACCTTTGTAGAGTCAAAAGCAAAGGGGAGGGTGTTACTTATGTTGAACGTAGAGGGAAAACCAGTGAAAAGGGTCTTGGAAGATGTGTTGCATGTCCCAGCTCTTAAAAGAAACTTTTTCTCTACTTTATTGGTATAAAAGAAAGGTTTTAAAACTATATCTGAGAATGGAAAGAAAATAGTGAGTAAAATCGGGAAAATAGTTGTAGAGGGATTTGCTGGAGGAAACAATTTGTATTGGTTGAGTCTTGCAAATGATAATAATAATGATGTTATGTACTCAAGTGTAATCAATGATTGTGATTTATGGCATAAACGTTTAGGACATGTGAATTATAATAGATTAGAAAAGATGGTAAATCAAAAAATGGTGGAAGGTGTAAAAATTAGTCAAAAACTAGCATCAAATGTATGTGGTGGTTCTGCAATAAGAAAAATTCATAATTTGCCTTTTCCTTCGAAAACTGTTCATAGAAGTAGGAGGGTGCTAGAACTAATTTATTCAGATGTATTGGAGCCATCTAGGTATCCATCTGTCGGAGGTGTTAAGTTTATGCTCACCTTTACTGATGACTATAGTACAATTACTACAGTTTATTTTTTGAAATATAAGGATGAAGTCTTTTCAAAATTTAAGGAGTATAAGGCTTGGGTTGAAAATCTGCATGAGAGAAAGATAGCAGGATTCAGATCTGATAATGGAGGGGAGTACATTTCTAATGAGTTTGCAGAATTCCTAAAATTGCATGGAATCTCACGTCAGCTAACCGTTCCTTATTCTCTGGAACAAAACGGTGTTTCAGAGAGGATAAATAGGACTATATCAGAGTGTGCTAGGACAATGATGGCTGATAAGGACATAGATTTCAAATTTTGGGCAAAGGCTATGCATTGTGCAGCTTATGTGAGAAACAGGCTAGAAACAAGGGCAGTAAAAGATAAAAGTCCCTAAGAAATGTGGAGAAGACACAAACCAGATGTAAGTCACTTCAAAGTTTTTGGAAGTAAGATATTCTTGCTAGATAATGATCCACAGAAATGACAATTAGAGCCTAAAGGCATACCAAGGATATTTCTAGGGTATGATGATCATGCCAAGGGTTATAAAGCATATGACATTAAGACAAATAGAGTTGTGGTAGCCGGAAAAACATCATAGTGAAGGATGAGGGAAAAGAAGTAGATGTATTTAGTCAACGTACCGATGAAAAGAAAGATCGAAGTGTTAATTATATATTTTTAGAGGAAAATCCCATGTTTTTCAAGAAAAATATAGAAAATGCATCTTCATTAGGTCAAAGTGACTTGCTATCATCTTCTCCACCAGAAACGAAAGTGTTATGCCCAAAAGAGTTTTAAACTCTCCTCTACCTCAAGCCGAAACTGAATCACAAAAAGAATCACATGTATCGAGGAGGAGGACCCAACCATCTATACCAGCATCAGAATTTCCAAGTGGAGTTAGGCGAAGTGCGCGACTCAGGGGAGAAAATGCAGCCTTTGCTCACTCAGCACACACAGAAGAGCCTCTAACGTTGACGGAAGCTTTTTCGAGTAATGAAAGGGAACACTGGGTGGAAGCAGTCAATGAAGAAATGAAGTCCATCATGGAGGCCCAAACATGGGATCTCGTGGAACTTCCTCTAGGAAGAAAGGTTATTGGAAGTAAATGGGTGTTTAAATTAAAATTCAACCCAGACAATACCATAGACAGGTATAAGGCTCGCTTGGTTGCTAAGAGATATAATCAAAAGGAGTGGATAGATTATGAAGAAACCTTTTCACCACTTGTAAGGTTTCCATCTGTCCGCATCTTACTTACATTAGCTGTCATAGAGGATTTTGACATCCACCAAATGGATGTCAAAACTGCCTTTTTGCACGGTGATTTAGATGAGGTCATTTATATGAAGCAGCCTGAGGTTTATGAGGAAGCAGGAAAAGAAAATCTTGTGTGCAGACTTTTAAAAATTTTGTATGGCCTAAAACAGGCCCCCAAGCAAACGAACCGAAAGTTAGATGAGTTATTGACAGGATTAGGATTTAATAGAATTAATTCAGATCATTCAGTATATGTGATGTGTGGTGATAATCCTGATGAGATGATATTCATTGATGTGTATGTTGATGATTTGCTGCAAATTAGTAGGAACAAAGAAGGAATTGCAAGACAAAACACCCTCTTAATTCACAATTTGAAATAATAGATTTGGGTGAGGCAAAATATATCCTTCGAATACAAGTTGAAAGAGATAGAGAAAAGAAAATCATTAGGCTAACTCAAAAAGAAGCGATAGGAAACATGTTGGAAAAAATTGGCTTAGCTGATGCCAAAGGTTGTGCAACTCCTATGGAGTATAAACAAAAACTGGAAGGAATGGAGCATGAGTTTGGAGGCATAATAGATGAGGAACTCAGTGCAGAAGAGCAAAAACCTATGTCCCAGGTACCTTACAGACAAGTAGAAGGAAGTCTGATTTACTTCATGAATTGCACTAGGCCCGATATAGCTGCAGCTGTTGGTGTGTTGAGCAGAAGTCTACAAAATCCACGAAGGAGAGATTGGGAGGCAGTAAAAAGGGTCTTAAGATATCTTGTTGGGACAAGAAATCTTTGGCTTACATTAGGAGGGGACAAGGTTAGCATTAATACTTGGAGTAATGCTAGCTATGGTGATGTGCCTAGTAGAAAGTCTACAACTAGGTATGTCATTCACATTGGAATTGGAACTTGTAGTTGGAGTAGTAAACTTCAAAAAGTCACGGCACAAACGACTATTGAAGCCGAATACATGGCTGCGAGCGTAGCCTTGAAAGAACTGCTTTGGATTAAGGCATTTCTTCAAAAATTGGGGTTTACACAACAAGGAACACAAATAATGTGGTGCGACAATCAAACAGACATTTCTGTGGCTACAAATCCAAGTCACCATTTTAAGAGTAAGCATATAGAAATTCTGCTACATTTGGTACGAGAAAAAGTATTTGCAAGGTGGTGAAACTTTGTTATTTGCCTGATGAGAAAATGGTTGCCGACATGTTGTCAAAAGCCCTTCCATCTCCTAAGTTGGAGTACTGCAGAAAAGCATGCGGTCTTAGTGAGTAAGTCTTCCAAAGCTTAAAGGGGGTATTGAAAAGTAAGCTTTATTAAGTCTTATAAATTAGAGTCTAGGACTTAGAATATTTTTGGACCACCAACTATTCAATATTAGGTATATTAAGTGTGGATTTTTAGTATCTACTGAAATAGTTATCTTTGAGTAAATTAGTGTGTACGGCCACCTATGAATGTAGACGTAAAACATATCTCTCGGATTTTTAGGGTCTATATATTGTTACTAGACAATTTTGGTCCAAGTACTTAGAATTTTGTCAGTAGATATTTAGGTGAACCGTGTACATACGTTTTAGATGTTTTCTAGATCTTTTGAGTATTTAGTTCAATTAGGATTGATCAATTCGATACAGAATGTACATTCTACACAGAGTTAAAGAAATGAGAGCACTAAGTGTAGTTTAAGGTGTTTTGTGCTCTATTGTTTTTTATTTGCTTGTACTACATGTTTCTTTGGTTCAAAGACCTCTTTCATTTGTAGTTACATATCGTATTGATCTAATCTGAAAGGTTTCCTCTTTGGGTTTTCTTGCGCTAACATGTCTGATAATGGCTATGCTCCTGTTGCAAGTGCTCCTATTAGCCCTAGTGCTCCACCTGCTCCTCTAGGGACGAATATCCCAGCTGGTGCAAGTGTGACATCTAGTGGGAGTGGATCACAGCCGAGTCTAAATGCCCATGACCTTCAACAAATGGATCAGGGTTTATCTATTGGGAAGCCATGATGACAAGGGCTTTGTGTGAAAAACTATTCTGGGGTATTGTTAATGGACTGGTAAAACGTCCACCTCAGGGAACACCACCGAGATTTGGTGGAATAAGGTTTTCTGTAGAAACATCTGCTGCAGCAGAGGAGGCAAATGATGTGGACAGTAGTGTGTCCGAAAAAGGAAAGAAAATGAGATTCCTCGTACTCCTATAGCTCCTATTCCCACGACACCCGGAGCGGGGATCGTGAAGACCGTGGAGACTGACACTGAAATGTGGGAAGACACCAACATGGCTGACAAAAACTTCATTCTGACACACCTCACACAAGCTTTGGCAACTCCCCACCTTCACGTTTACAAGGCCGAGGAGTGGTGGGTGAGCTTGATAGAGATCTATAGAGCTGGTACGATTCACAGACTCCAGTTGGCAGAGCAAAAGTTGGGAAATTATACTTACAAAGGGGGAAAGATATTGGACTACTGTAATGATCTTTCTTGCATCTATATGGAGATGGAAAGTGCCGGATGGACAGGTACAATGAAAATGAAGGTTAACACTCTTATCTTGAAGCTACTCGACGAGTATAAAAATATAGTGTACCGAGTACAGGAAATGACTAATAGTTCATGGAAGTGGAATAAAGCGGTCGGCATGATACCTGTGCATGAGAACAAGATTGAGATCAGGAGAGGAGGAAAGAGTGTTCAAGCTCTAGCCGCCGGATCCGAAAAAACCATTCAAAGGAGAAAGAGTTCAGCCTGGATGACCAAGTCCCCCAAAGGGCCTATGTCATTTTTGAAAAAAGGCGGGACTCTTTATCGCAGATTGTGTCAAGCTGTCAGAGCTGAGGCTCTAAGAGAACCATGGAAGGGGTTCTTCCGTAGGGAAAAAAAAGGCACTTTTGGTCACAAAGGTGACAGGAGACACCGAGGACGAGTCCTTTAGAGGATGGGGAGCTTCTTCTTAATAAGAGTCAGGAGGAGAAGGAGATCCCTCGGAGACAGAAGTGTGCCCTAGGAGCAATTCGGGAAGCTCCACAAGTAGGATGGATCATCGACTCAGGTGCATCCATGCATATATGTCGTGACAAGGACCTCTTCACTAAGCTAAAGAAAATCCCTACTGTAGAAATAGAGTATGGGGATGGAAGAGTGGTTACTACAGATCTAATGGGATCAGTAGATCTGAAAGTCTTTGTGGAGGGTAAGACTTCTATACTCACTTTCTCAGATGTGCTCTATATTCCTCACCTGAGTAAAAGTCTTGTCTCTACATCTGTGTTAGATGACAAAGAATTTGATACCTTCACTAGATGGGGAGTCTTTACAGCTAAGTATGGGGATGAAGTTTACTTCATGCAGATAAGGGTAGCCAACGAGTGTTTAGGCTTAACCGGAGTAATGAAAAGAAGAACGATTATTATGTTGGTGTCCCGAAGTTGATGATTTGACATAAGCGGTTGGGGCATGTGCATTTTGATAGGTTGAGGGAAATGAAGAAGCTTGGTGTAGTGGAAGGCATTCAATTCAGTGACAATGAAATGGTGTATGATTGTAGTGGCTGTGCCCAAAGAAACGCTCACAAACTTCCTTTTCCTAAAGCAGCCACATATAGAGGGGAGAAGTTACTTGATTTAATCCACACAGATATCTGGGGACCAGCAAGGGTACCCTCAGTTGGAGGGAACAGGTATATGTTAACAATTAGTGATGACTGGTCCAAATATTCTAGAGTCTACTTCCTAAAAACAAAGTCTGAAACACCAATTTACTTCAAAGAATATAAAGCCTCGAGTGAGAAGTTGCATGGAACCCCCATTAAGAGAATAAGGAGTGATAATGGGGGAGAATATACCTCAAACTAGATTGAGGAATACTTGAGAGATGAGGGAGTTTGGCACCAAAAAACTGTACCACATAATCCGGAACAAAATGGGGTAGCTGAGAGGTTAAACCAAACACTAAGAGATAGTGTATACAGTATGTTGGCTGACAAAAAAATAGGAAAGAGATTTTGGGCAAAAGCCATGAATTGTGCCAACTACATTAAGAATATAGTCCTAACCTCAACAGTTAAAAGTATGACACCTTATGAGAGATGGGTTGGAATAAAAACCGGATATCTCTCACCTTAAAGTATTTGGTAGCCAAGTTTACTGTCTAGATACGGATAAGAAAATTTGGAAACTTGATGCTAAGGGAACACCCGGATATTTTGTGGGATATGATGAGGATGTCAAGGGATATAGTGTCCATGACTTAGCAAAGCAAGATATCATTGTGGTCAAACACCTAGTTGTCATGGATGAAGGAAAGTCAATTGATCCCTTCAAATATACCAAAAAGATAAGAATCACGTTTGAGTCTGAAAGTGAGGAAAACTTTGTTTTTTTCGAAAAGGACATGAGTGAGATTGTGATTGCAGATTCAGGGGAGATCCAAGATAAAGGAGAGCTACGGGATACCTCACATATGTTGAAAAGTGATATTTTATATTCTACCTTTATTTTTTGGGATCTTAGGGTTCTCATACTTGTCCTAGTCACTGAGAATTGACAAACAGCCATGGCTTCCTCAAACAGATGAGAAGATAGGCAGAAGACAAGGCTCCTGTAAAGTCAGGTTGCAACAGACAGAATTTGATCATGTGACCTCCAGACGAAAGTTCTACGATAAGAAGTCAGTCTTATCCATTAGGGCTTGAGGAATCGATACATTTATTCCATTTGATAAGTATTTAAAAATGACACAGCGACATATTATTTTTAATGACTTCCGGAAAGAAACAAAACATAGAACGTGTGGTACCACACGAAATGCTGTACCGCACTAAATAAATGAAACAACATTTGATTTCGACGGACGAGATTAAATGTCGCGATCTACGGCTCGCAAAGGACGAATGAATATTAAACGGTCAACACGGAATGTTGATCGTCAAAATTCAACGGTCAACACGCAACATTGACCGGTGAATTTCAACGGTCAACATTAATTCGGCGTGCCGTCAAATCGAACGGCTGAAATTGATCGCCGGAAAAAAAACGAACGCCACGCATGAGTGCTATTATGCCGGAACAATTATCTGTGAGCAGCTCGGCGAAATGGAAAGAAATGACACGTGGCATCATCCTATAGGATGTCGGAAGAGAAAATGGACAAAAAAACGTTGACCTATTAGCCACGTGGCAGACCGGAAGTGGTGCAGAATATATCCGTACATGAAGTACGACAGCTTATGTACTTTGTATATACAATAATTAGAGTACTTTATTTTTGATTGGTTTAGAGTAGCTATTAGGAGGTTTTCAGGACTTAGACAAAATTTTGAAATTCCTCTCTCCCTAAGGCCATCTGTCTAAATATGTTCTCTTTGAACAGCCATAACTTAATGCTCACGTGAGCAAATTTAGTGATTCTTTTTGCACCGGACTCAAGGGAGTCCATGCTACACAACGGTGTAGTCGGTCAAAGTTTTTACGTGCCAAGGTGGCACTTATTTATTTCCAAAGTCAAAAGTGCTAATATTATCCTAGAGGCTTCATATAAGTTGGACAATCTGTGTACCAATGGAGGTCACAGAATTACAACATATTCCTATCGACTTCGAGTAGATATAAGTGAAGGAACCAGACCTGACTTCCATGAATAGGGGAGACAATGAGATAGTAAGGAGAAACCCAAGACATCCCCCTATTTCAGCTTCAAAGTTTAAGGGAGGAAGAATGAGCAGCAAAAGGATACAAGAAAAACAAGCTGCTCATAAGGTAACTAAGATATCTCATCCTGATGAGCCTAACACATACTTGGAGGCGGTGAACAGCCCAAATAAAGGACAGATGGATTAGAGCCATAAATGATGAGATGGCTTCTATCATGGAAGCAAATACTTGGGACCTAACAGATTGTCCTCCAAACAAAAAACCTATTGGCTGTAAATGGGTGTTCAACCGAAAACTAAACCTAGATAATACCATTGAAAGATATAAGGCTCGTTTGGTAGCAAAGAGGTTTACCCAAAAGGAAGGGATTGACTATGAGGAAACGTTTGCTCCAGTTGTTCGGTTCCCATCAGTAAGGATTCTCCTCAGTCTAGCAGCAGCGAAAAATATGGAAATACATTTGATGGACATTAAGACCGCCTTCCTCAATGGTGAGTTAGAGGAAGAAATCTTCATGAGGCAACCTGAGGGGTTTGTGGAGAATGGGGAAAAGAGCAAAGTCTGCGGGCTCATTAAGTTCTTATATGGACTTAAGCAAGCTCCCTGATAGTGGAATAACAAACTAGATGAGTTTTTTACTGGTCTAAGATATATCCGGATCAGCTCAAACCATTCTATCTATATGTTTGAAGATGAGGATGGTGTGATCTTTATTGCAATTTATCTAGATGATCTGTTGGTGTTAAGTAAGTCTTTGGAATAAAATCAATGAGTTGAACAAAGATCTTAGAAGCAGATTTGATATGAAGGATCTAGGGGAGGCAAGATATATTTTAAGGATTAAAATGGAAAGATATAGGGGGAAAAGGATTATAACACTCACTCAAAAAGAGGTAATAGGAAATATGCTTGAGAAATTCCAGATGGAGAAAGCAAACAATTGTACCACTCTGATGGACTTGAAAAAAGTAACTGATCGGAGTGTGTTGTTCTATGGATACTACACCCTCTGAAGATGAAGATGAGGCAGGAGTAGTCATCACAAAATTTAAACAAGCAAGAAGCTCTCATTGATGATTAGAAAAACATACAGCTTTGGAACACAGCCAAAGACAATTTAGGCAACCAAATGGCCTACAAATCTGCCACAATGGAGAAATTACAAAGAGGAACACAAGTGCAAATTTACATAGAAATTTGCAAACAAATCTGAGAAATACTCTAAGTCAAAGATATCAAAATGCTAAAGCATCATTTGATACAACAAGTTCCTAACTTCTGAAATGGTTAAGTCCTGCTCTTATACCTAAATGATCTAACCTTCTGAAAGCTAATAGCCACTCACTAACCTAACCAAGGTAAGAAGGCATATCAGCCATGCATCCATAATATCTACCAGAGCTAAGGATGATACCTGAATATGTCAAGGTATGTCATACATAATGGATCTAAACTGAGTGTTTATTCAAACAAAAACACGCCTATGTACAAAACAGGGATTTTGTTACGTCACACCGTAATCTACAAAAAACGTCGGATAATCATAGACGTGGTTCCGATTAATCAGCGTGCTTTAGTAGCAAATCTCCGCCGTCCATCTTTTTGGAGTTTCATCCAAGATGAAACTTTGTGTGACACCTCGGTCTTCCGGTGAATCTGAGTCGTAGAACCGAGTCTATCGGAGTGTCTCATCTCAGTTTTCTCACGCGTGTCCCGCTAATATGATACACAGTGTACTCTCTGTTCACTGTCATACTAATTCTGGTATATATCAAACCAGGCTTCCACAAAATAAACCAAGTACCCAGAAGACACTCCCCTCACATAGGAGGCTTACTGAGGACTCAAGCTTTCAAAACAACACTCCTCTAAAGCTTTAGACAGTACTAGCAACTAAGACCACATGCCTCTCTCCATAATTTTAATTTTGGCGCAGGCAAGGGTTTTGTCATCATATCTGCCAGCATTTCCTCATAGGGTAAATAGCTAAGCTTCATAATTCTAGTCATCACGTTTTCTCTCACAAAGTGTAATTTAATATCAATATGCTTACTTTTAAAGTGATGACTTGGATTAGTAGCAATAGCAATAGCAGCTTGATTGTCACACCATAGGACTTGAGGACCTACCTGCATAAATTTTAGTTCTTATAAAAGAGATTTTACCTAAACAAGTTCTTTAACAGCTGAGTTGGCTGCCATATATTCATCTTCCATGGTTGATTGAGCAATCAACTTTTGAAGCTTGCTGGTCCAGCAGCAAGTAGCATCACCGATCTTCAAAAAGAATCTAGTGGAAGAGCGTTGACTTGGCATGTCACCATAACTTGCATCACTCAAGGTGCTAATTTTCACTTCATCTCCTCCAAGAGAAAGTCGGATATCCCGTGTTCCTGCAAGGTATCTGAGAACTCGTTTTGCTGCCTCCCAATCTGATCTTTTCGGGTTCTGAAGGCTTCGACTCAGAGCTCCAACTGCCGCTACAATATCAGGATGCTTGCAGTTCATGAAATAGATAAGACTCCCAACAACTTGTCTGTAAAGAATTGTGGACGTGAACTCTGACTCCCTTGGTTCAATGTCATCCTCGAGCAGCATTCCTCCATGTGTCTCATTTCCTTCCACTTTTTGCCTAAACTCCATAGGGGTGGCACTTCCCTTTGCCTCTGCCATGCCAAATCTTTCAAGTACATTTCCAATGGCCTCTCTCTGAGTGAGATAAATTACCTTCTGATTCCTATTTCTTTCTACCTGAATGACTAGGATATACTTCGCCTAGAAAAATCCGTCATTTCAAACCTGGCATTCAGAGATGCTTTTATCTTATTTATCTCATTTATAGACTTACTAATAAGCAACAGGTCATCTACATACAGTGCTACATAGATCACACCATCCTCTCCTTCCATGACGTAAACGGAGTGATCTGAGCTGATCCTTGTGAAACTTAGACTGGTAAGAAACTCATCTAATTTCGGATTCCACTGACGTGGAGCCTGTTTTAATCCATACAGTGATTTCAACAGTTTACAGATTAGATTTTCCTTTCCTTTTATTGCATACCCTTCAGGTTGTTTCATATAAATTACTTTCTCTAATTCTCTATGCAAGAAAGCATTTTTAACATCCATTTGATGCAGCTCCATATTCTCTATTGCAGCTAGAGATAACAAGACTCTGACAGTGGGAAACCTGACAATAGTTTTTGACTAAAGCCCTTTGCAACCAGACGAGCTTTATACCTTTCAATAGTGTTGTATGGGTTGAGCTTCACTTTGAAGACCCACTTGCAGCCAATGGCTTTCCGATCAGGTGGAAGCTCCACAAGCTCCCACGTTTGAGCTTCCATAATCGATTTCATCTCATCATTTGCAGCTGCTATCCAGTGATTTTTTTCGGAAACAAAAAATGCTTCCCGAATGATAAGAGGCTACCTGGTGCTTGCAGAAAAAATATATTGAACATGTTCTCCCCTCAAGCGAGAACTTTGTCTTCTTCCCCTCGGAAAATCTGAGGTTGTAACTGTTGGGTCCCGACTTCGATTTTGGGGTCAAGAAAGATTAGTGTCAGCTGTTCTTTGCTGTTCAGTTGGTGAAGGTATTCCAGTATTTTGCACTCCATGAGAAAAATAAGTTGAAGTTGTAGATGACTGAAACGGGATCTGATCCAAAATGACATATTCCTGCAGTTTTTCTTTCTTCTCACTTTCATCCATATTAAATACATCTATAGATTCACTCTCATCTTTCACCAGAATATTTCTGGCAATCTGAATGGTATGTTTCTGAGGACAATATACTCTGTATCCTACAGATTCATCATCATATCCCATGAAGATTCCAGGTTTGGACTTTGGGCTTAGTTTCCAGTTGGTAAATTATCTCGTACAAAGCATTTACTACCAAACACTCTGAAGTGACTAACATCTGGTTTTCTACCTGTCCATACTTCATAAAGTGTTTTTCCTTGGACAGATCTAGTTTCTAATATGTTCCTAATATATGTTGCAATCTGATAAGCTTCAGCCCAAAATTTGATATCTACTCTTTTATCAGTCATCATAGATTTAACACTCTCAGTTAGAGTTCTATTCAACCTTTCTGAAACTCCATTCTGTTCAGAAGTATATGGAACATTAAACTGATGAGAGATACCATTTTCTTTTAAATAAGCAGCAAATTCATTAGAAGTATATTCACCTCCATTATCAGATCTTAGAGAAAGAATTGATCTTCCGTGAAGCTTTTCTGCCCAGATCCGAAAATGTTGAAAGTGGGTGAAGACCTCATTTTTCTCCTTCATAAAATAGATCCGGCTGAATCTGCAAAAGTCATCTGTGAATGTAACAAAGTATTTGCTCCCAGCTAGAGATGGTATTTTGGAGGGTCCCCACACATCTGAATGGATAAGCTCCAAGAGATTAGTTGCTCTAAAATCTGCGGTTTGAGGTAAAGGAAGTTTATGAAGCTTCCCCAGAGCACAGCCATCACAAATATTTGACTGTTGCAGACCAAATTTAACTCCTTCTACCATATCATTCTTTACCATCTTTTCGAGCAAGTCATTATGAACATGACCCAATCTTTTATGCCACAAAACATTATCAGATAAGACACTACAGTAAGCAAAGGAAGTTGTATTCACCAGGTCCATCCGGTACAAGTTGTTACAGCCGCTAGTTCCCATTACAGCTACCCTTCCTTATTTGTTGACTATTTTTTTTCCTTGCTTCTCAAGTATTTCACAGCCTCTACTTTCTGCAACTGATGTAGAAAACAAATTCTTTTTAGACTGAGGGACATACAGCATATCATAGAGAGTTCTAGAAACTGCCTTGCCATCTATCTCACACATAAGGATGACAGTCCCTTGGGCTTTTGCTTCAACTGTGGCACCACAAACATAATAAATCTGTCTAGTGGGGATAGGTTGCAGATTTGTGAAAGAGGCCTTGTTCCAGCACATATGAGAAGAGCTTCCGGAGTCCATGATCCATCCGTGGTCTTTGTCTCCCTCCATCAGTTTCGCAAGAGCGAAGAACTGTTTGTCGTCAGTTTTTGGAAAACTGACAACATCCGGCACATTTTCCTTGTTGACCGACTCCGGATGCGGTGTGTTAGCTGAAAATGGCTCAGTTTTGGAAAGGGGTGGCGGTGGTGTAAAAAGTGGCCTTTGTGGTGTGTAGATCCCTTTTGGCCTCCATCAATTTCTGAACACACCTGTCTCACAAGCTTTGAGAAACTTAGGACACTGTTTGTACAGATGTCCTTGACTGTAACAATAGACACACTTGTTGTAAGATTGAAAACCTTGATAACCTGAGATCTGTTTCCTTAATACTGAACATTAAAAGCTACATAAAAATTTTCTGGATTTAAAGCTATAACTGTTGACTCTTCCTCCAATACTAGTTCTATAGCTGTTGCTAGATTCTAGACTGACTTATCCAATTATTTTAAATTTGCGGAGGCTCCTTTATATTCTTCAGGAAGTCCTCGCATAAGAATCATAGCCTGATGGTAAGGGGAGAAGTTCCCCCCTGAACATGCATTCTCTGTTAGTAAAAGCCGAAGTCCATTACAGTATTCTGCCATACTACCACCTGTATACCTATAGTCCCAAATGTTTTTTGTAATAATCTCAATTTGAGAATTGCTTTTAGGTAGATGGTTTTGATGAAGTCAGATTCGGCGCCTTTTCATCTTAATATGTGACATAAGCAAGTCCTTTGAAATCATTAACTTTAAGAGATGCAAAGCCTGCTGATTTTTCCACCATAGGATGCATCAGTTTCAGCAAGACTACCATCAACTACATCAAACAGATAAAATTGAGTAAATTAAGACTCAACCAAATTAGACCAATAAAGGTATTTCCTTCCATCAAAAATTGGTATGCATAAGGGTGGGCCCGTAACCTGTTGTTCTGTGGATACTACACCCACTGAAGATGAAAATGAGGCAGGAGTAGTCATCACAGAATTAAAAGAAGCAAGAAGCTCTCACAGATGATTAGAAAAACATACAGCTTTGGAACACAGCCAAAGACAATTTAGGCAACCAAATGGCCTACAAATCTGCCACAATGCACGGATTACAAAGAGGAACACAAGTGCAAATTTACACAGAAATCTGCAAACAGATATGAGAAATACTCTCAGTCAAAGATATCAAAATGCTAAAGCATCATTTGGAACAACAAGTTCCTAACTTCTGAAATAGTTAAGTCCTGCTCTTATACCTAAAAGATCTAACCTTCTGAAAGCTAATAGCCACTCACTAACCTAACCAAGGTAAGAAGGCATATCAGCCATGCATCAATAATATCTACGTGAGCTAAGGAGGATACCTGAATATGTCAAGGTATGTCATACATAATGAATCTAAACTGAGTGTTTAATCAAACAAAAATACGCCTATGTACAAAACAGGGATATTGCTACGTCACACCGTAATCTACAAAACACGTCGGATTATCATAGACGTGGTCCCGGTTAATCAGCGTGCTTCAGTAGCAAATCTCCGCCGTCTATCTTTTTGAAGTTTCATCCAAGATGAAACTTTGTGTGACACCTCGGTCTTTTAGTGAATCTGAGTCGTAAAACCGAGTCTATCGGAGTGTCTCATCTCAGTTTGTTGAGGCGTGTCCCGCTAATGTGATACACTGTGTACTCTCTCGTTGTTCACTATCACACTAATTGTGGTACATATGGAACCAGGCTTCCACAAAATAAACCAAGTACCCGGAAGACACTCCCCTCACATAGAAGGCTTACTGAGGACTCAAGCTTTCAAAACAACACTCCTCTAAAGCTTTAGACAGTACTAGCAACTAAGACCACATGCCTCTCTCCATAATTTTAATTTTGGCGCAGGCAAGGGTTTTGTCATCATATCTGCCAGCATTTCCTCATAGGGTAAATAGCTAAGCTTCATAATTCTAGTCATCACGTTTTCTCTCACAAAGTGTAATTTAATATCAATATGCTTACTTTTAAAGTGATGACTTGGATTAGTAGCAATAGCAATAGCAGCTTGATTGTCACACCATAGGACTTGAGGACCTACCTGCATAAATTTTAGTTCTTATAAAAGAGATTTTACCTAAACAAGTTCTTTAACAGCTGAGTTGGCTGCCATATATTCATCTTCCATGGTTGATTGAGCAATCAACTTTTGAAGCTTGCTGGTCCAGCAGCAAGTAGCATCACCGATCTTCAAAAAGAATCTAGTGGAAGAGCGTTGACTTGGCATGTCACCATAACTTGCATCACTCAAGGTGCTAATTTTCACTTCATCTCCTCCAAGAGAAAGTCGGATATCCCGTGTTCCTGCAAGGTATCTGAGAACTCGTTTTGCTGCCTCCCAATCTGATCTTTTCGGGTTCTGAAGGCTTCGACTCAGAGCTCCAACTGCCGCTACAATATCAGGATGCTTGCAGTTCATGAAATAGATAAGACTCCCAACAACTTGTCTGTAAAGAATTGTGGACGTGAACTCTGACTCCCTTGGTTCAATGTCATCCTCGAGCAGCATTCCTCCATGTGTCTCATTTCCTTCCACTTTTTGCCTAAACTCCATAGGGGTGGCACTTCCCTTTGCCTCTGCCATGCCAAATCTTTCAAGTACATTTCCAATGGCCTCTCTCTGAGTGAGATAAATTACCTTCTGATTCCTATTTCTTTCTACCTGAATGACTAGGATATACTTCGCCTAGAAAAATCCGTCATTTCAAACCTGGCATTCAGAGATGCTTTTATCTTATTTATCTCATTTATAGACTTACTAATAAGCAACAGGTCATCTACATACAGTGCTACATAGATCACACCATCCTCTCCTTCCATGACGTAAACGGAGTGATCTGAGCTGATCCTTGTGAAACTTAGACTGGTAAGAAACTCATCTAATTTCGGATTCCACTGACGTGGAGCCTGTTTTAATCCATACAGTGATTTCAACAGTTTACAGATTAGATTTTCCTTTCCTTTTATTGCATACCCTTCAGGTTGTTTCATATAAATTACTTTCTCTAATTCTCTATGCAAGAAAGCATTTTTAACATCCATTTGATGCAGCTCCATATTCTCTATTGCAGCTAGAGATAACAAGACTCTGACAGTGGGAAACCTGACAATAGTTTTTGACTAAAGCCCTTTGCAACCAGACGAGCTTTATACCTTTCAATAGTGTTGTATGGGTTGAGCTTCACTTTGAAGACCCACTTGCAGCCAATGGCTTTCCGATCAGGTGGAAGCTCCACAAGCTCCCACGTTTGAGCTTCCATAATCGATTTCATCTCATCATTTGCAGCTGCTATCCAGTGATTTTTTTCGGAAACAAAAAATGCTTCCCGAATGATAAGAGGCTACCTGGTGCTTGCAGAAAAAATATATTGAACATGTTCTCCCCTCAAGCGAGAACTTTGTCTTCTTCCCCTCGGAAAATCTGAGGTTGTAACTGTTGGGTCCCGACTTCGATTTTGGGGTCAAGAAAGATTAGTGTCAGCTGTTCTTTGCTGTTCAGTTGGTGAAGGTATTCCAGTATTTTGCACTCCATGAGAAAAATAAGTTGAAGTTGTAGATGACTGAAACGGGATCTGATCCAAAATGACATATTCCTGCAGTTTTTCTTTCTTCTCACTTTCATCCATATTAAATACATCTATAGATTCACTCTCATCTTTCACCAGAATATTTCTGGCAATGTGAATGGTATGTTTCTGAGGACAATATACTCTGTATCCTACAGATTCATCATCATATCCCATGAAGATTCCAGGTTTGGACTTTGGGCTTAGTTTCCAGTTGGTAAATTATCTCGTACAAAGCATTTACTACCAAACACTCTGAAGTGACTAACATCTGGTTTTCTACCTGTCCATACTTCATAAAGTGTTTTTCCTTGGACAGATCTAGTTTCTAATATGTTCCTAATATATGTTGCAATCTGATAAGCTTCAGCCCAAAATTTGATATCTACTCTTTTATCAGTCATCATAGATTTAACACTCTCAGTTAGAGTTCTATTCAACCTTTCTGAAACTCCATTCTGTTCAGAAGTATATGGAACATTAAACTGATGAGAGATACCATTTTCTTTTAAATAAGCAGCAAATTCATTAGAAGTATATTCACCTCCATTATCAGATCTTAGAGAAAGAATTGATCTTCCGTGAAGCTTTTCTGCCCAGATCCGAAAATGTTGAAAGTGGGTGAAGACCTCATTTTTCTCCTTCATAAAATAGATCCGGCTGAATCTGCAAAAGTCATCTGTGAATGTAACAAAGTATTTGCTCCCAGCTAGAGATGGTATTTTGGAGGGTCCCCACACATCTGAATGGATAAGCTCCAAGAGATTAGTTGCTCTAAAATCTGCGGTTTGAGGTAAAGGAAGTTTATGAAGCTTCCCCAGAGCACAGCCATCACAAATATTTGACTGTTGCAGACCAAATTTAACTCCTTCTACCATATCATTCTTTACCATCTTTTCGAGCAAGTCATTATGAACATGACCCAATCTTTTATGCCACAAAACATTATCAGATAAGACACTACAGTAAGCAAAGGAAGTTGTATTCACCAGGTCCATCCGGTACAAGTTGTTACAGCCGCTAGTTCCCATTACAGCTACCCTTCCTTATTTGTTGACTATTTTTTTTCCTTGCTTCTCAAGTATTTCACAGCCTCTACTTTCTGCAACTGATGTAGAAAACAAATTCTTTTTAGACTGAGGGACATACAGCATATCATAGAGAGTTCTAGAAACTGCCTTGCCATCTATCTCACACATAAGGATGACAGTCCCTTGGGCTTTTGCTTCAACTGTGGCACCACAAACATAATAAATCTGTCTAGTGGGGATAGGTTGCAGATTTGTGAAAGAGGCCTTGTTCGAGCACATATGAGAAGAGCTTCCGGAGTCCATGATCCATCCGTGGTCTTTGTCTCCCTCTATCAGTTTCGCAAGAGCGAAGAACAGTTTGTCGTCAGTTTTTGGAAAACTGACAACATCGGGCACATTTTCCTTGTTGACCGACTCCGGATGCGGTGTGTCAGCTGAAAATGCCTCAGTTTTGAAAGGGGGTGGTGGTGCTGTAAAAGGTGGCCTTTGTGGTGTGTAGATCCCTTTTGGCCTCCATCAATTTCTGAAAACACCTGTCTCACAAGCTTTGAGAAACTTAGGACATTGTTTGTACAAATGTCCTTGACTGTAACAATAGAAAAACTTGTTGTAAGATTGAAAACCTTGATAACCCTAAGATATGTTTCCTTGATACTAAACATTAAAAGCTACAGAAGACTTTCCTTGATTAAGAGCTATAAATGTTGACTCTTCCTCTAGCACTAGTTCTATAGCTGTTGCTAGATTCCAGATTGACTTATCCAATTTTTTTAAATTTGCTGAGGCTCCTTTATATTCTTCAGAAAGTCCTCGCATAAGAATCATAGCCTGATGGTAAGGGGAGAAGTTCCCCCCTGAACATGCATTCTCTGTTAGTAAAAGCCGAAGTCCATTACAGTATTCTGCCATACTACCACCAGTATACCTATAGTCCCAAATGTTTCCAGCTGTAATAATCTCATGCTGAGCATTAGCTTTTAGGTAGATGGTTTTCAGTGAAGTCCAAATTTCTGACGCCTTTTTCATCTTAATATGTGACATAAGCAAATCCTCTGAAATCATTAACTTTAAGAGATGCAAAGCCTGCTGATTTTTCCCACCATATGATGCATCAGTTTCAGCAAGACTACCATCAACTACATCAAACAGTTTAACTTGAGTAAAATAGGACTCAACCAAATCAGACCAATAAAGGTATTTCTTTCCATCAAAAACTGGTTTCGTGAGGGCGGGCCTGTAACCTGTTGTTCTGTGGATACTACACCCACTGAAGATGAAGATGTTGTTCTGTGGATACTACACCCACTGAAGATGAAGATGATTCACAAGTAGTCATCACAGAATTAAAACAAGCAAGAAGCTCTCACAGATGATCAGAAAAACATACAACTTTGGAACAAAGCCAAAGACAATTTAGGCAACCAAATGGCCTACAAATCTGCCACAATACAGAGAATAAAAAGACGAACACAGGTGCAAATTTACACAAAAATCTGCAGACAGATTTGAGAAATACTCTTAGTCAAAGATATCAAAATGCTAAAGCATAATTTGATACAACAAGTTTCTAACTTCTGAAATGGTTAAGTCCTACTCTTATACCTAAAAGCGCTAACCTTCTGAAAGCTAATACCCACTCACTAACCTAACCAAGGTAAGAAGGCATATCAACCATGCATCCATAATATCTACCTGAGCTAAGGAGGATACCTCAATATGTCAAGGTATGTCATACAGAATGAATCTGAATTGAGTGCTTAATCAAACAAAAACACGCCTATGTACAAAACAAGGATATGTTACGTCACACCGTAATCTAGAAAACACGTCGAATAATCATAGACGTGGTCACGGTTAATCAACGTCCGTCAGTAGCAAATCTGCGCCGTCCATCTTTCAGAAGTTTCATCCAAGATGAAACTTTGTGTAACACCTCGGTCTTCCGGTGAATCTGAGTCGTAGAACCGAGTCTAACGGAGTGTCTCATCTCAGTTTGCTGACGCGTGTCCCTCTAATGTGATACACAGTGTACTCTCTCGCTGTTAACTGTCACACTAATTCTGGTACATATTGAACGAGGCTTCCACAAAATAAACCAAGTACCTAGAAGACACTCCCCTCACATAGGAGGCTTAGTGAGGACTACAGCTTTCAAAACAACAGGGAAAGCTTTTTTCTTAAAGTTGGCACGCGATTCGATACGAGAGGTGAACGAAATGAAGAACAAAAATGGCATGGGATATGCACGAAAGGCGATGATCGAATGTGGATTGTCAATAAATGATGGCAAATGGGAGGAGAGCATGCTTACGCAAAAGTTGCAATTCATAATAATGAAATGGTGAAATCATTTGGATGGCGACGAGGTGCCACCTCCTTCGGTTCCTGCACGGGATGTACTCTAACTCCTTCGAGAGTCCGACATTCAAGAGGATGAAGCCAGTCATGACGAAGACTTAGAGGAAAACAATTATTATGAGGCACTTTTTAGAGAGGTGGTTTAATTAGGAGTGGTGGTATAATGGATAATGTGCCGTTTGCATAACTTTTGACTAATAGTGTGGATTTTTTTTTTGATTTTTTTAGTTTTTTATTGATAGGTTTATACATTTACTTTTATTTTATTTCAGTATGGAGTATACATTGTATGTGTTTCTTTGACGTTGAATATTATATATCCCTCTTTCATTTTTTGTTTTCATATTGGTTAGAATACGTGAATGGCCCAAAATGTGGATGAAATGTATTTGTAGTGACTGTGTATATTCGTATCTATGTTTGGAGTATCATGCTCCAATTCATCGACGACACATTGTGGTCGCCCTTTGGCCGAATGTGAAATAAACCATTCAGCGAAAACAAAGCATTGTTGTTTGATGGTAGATATTATAGTATGACATAAAGACAACAACAATAAGACAGACAATGATATGAAATAGCGAGAAAATGTGGTGGAAAGGATCATAAATATATAAAATTAATGGGACACAGACGAATAGGAAAATTGACAATGAAAAATAAAAAATGTGAAACATAAAAACACAAGTTGGATAATATGAGGGCAAGATGGTTGGTTGTTATGATTAAGTTCAAAAGTAAACGTAGATGAAAATTAGAGGACAAATAATAATGTGATGGAGTAATGGATCCCGACATCTTGTGTTGACACAATGTCGGTGCTGAATGGTGAAAAAGTCAAACATGCCATTGAGCGACGAGACGTTATCGTGGTTGACTGTCAGAAAAGTAACACATACCATCCAGCGACGAGACAGTCTCGTCGCTAATTACCTTTAGGGAGACAGATAGACGGTAAAAAGAGAGAATGACAAAGATAAAATATATAATAAAATGAAAAAAAGATGACAACTGTAAATAAAATAGCGAGAGAGGATAATCAGACGTTTGTCAACCAAAATAGTTATGGGTGTTCACACACTTCATGGCATGTATCGTTTATCATTTACAAAACATAGAGCAATAAAATCATAGCACCCGTCATTGCAACAAAGTGAAATTGATTTACAATTTTAAAAAATATTCAAAAATACACTTGGATATAAATTCAATCTTTTTCCCCTAAGAATGACAATGAGGTACACCATAAAAAAACTATAATATGTACTACCCAATACGTATTTTCAAATAAAAATAAAATATTAGTCTACATTAACGAAATGTACATCACACTTGAGAATTATCCTGTGTAAACTATGATAATATAATAATATTTTATAAGCTATGAACAAATTTGTTTGGAAGACCTAATACTAAATGCAGTAAAGAAGAGTCGAAGACATGTCCACCATCCATGCATTTGTTCCTCCATCGCAATCAACTGCCTCAATGAATTTCCGAGCCTACAACAAAGAAAAAAATACAACAACAAAGTTAGTTTAAAAAATTAATGTCAAAACGTGTAATTGTAATGGCGAGGTTCACGGGAGAGGGAGAGGGGAAAGGTGAGGAAAAGGGAGAGGGTAAGGGAGAGGGAGAGGGGGAAAGAGGTAGTGCGGCAGATGAAGAAAGTGAGAGGGAGAGTGAGAGTGAAAAAAAAGGAATGTGGGTGGGAGAGATAGTTGCAGATTAAGGGATGGGGAGAGGGAATGGGAGAGAGAGAGGAAAGTAATGAGGCATATAGAAAATAAAGGAAAGCGAGAGGGAGTGAGAGAGAGTAGATAAGGGAGTGGGAAGAGAAAGGTAGAGATAACACTAGATCAAGGGAAGGGGAGAGGGAATGGGAGAGGGGGAGTGGGAAAAAGGAAAAAAACGATAGGATAGGTAGAAGAGGACGGAAAAATAAATAGACATTCAGCGACGACGCGTTACTGTCGTTGAATGAAAGTATAGTAATACATTCCATTCAGCGACGATACAACCTCGTCGCCGATTACCATAAGGGAGAGAAAAACTCACAATATAAAAACGAGAGATTCAATGACCCTAAAAAACATAATAGTATGAAGATATAGTTACAAAATAAAAGAGAGAGAGATGGCGACAGATCGGGAGAGTAGGAAGATGGAGAGGAGAGGATAGAGATAGTGCGACAAATCTAGAGGGTGAGAAGGAGAGTGAAAGGGAGAGGGAGAGAGAGAGGGAGAAAGAGAGGGAAAAGGAGTTTGTAAGAGAGAGAGAGAAGGGAGAGAAAGAGAGAGGGAAAGAGAGTGGGAATAGAGATAGATTGGAAGTATGAGAGAGAGGTAGAGGGAGAGGGCATAAAGGTGAGAGAGCACATTTTAGAAACCCTTAATAAAAAAACATGGAGGTCAGCATGGATAGATTCGAGAGAAAAGGGAGCGTGAAAGAGGGGCGGAGGCAATGAAGAGGTAAATGGAGTGACTCGCCATATGCAGTGGGAGAAGTAGCCGCCACATGTGACCTCGAATCCATGGAAATGAAACGAAGGTGGCGGCGGTATTTTCGCCTGCTTCTTCATGAAACGAATGAGATCCGTTTGTTTGCCAAAATGACGGCGCAGCGTTAGATCCCTAAAAAAACAAAAAATAAATGGATGGATAAGATTCGTTGAATAAGGGATCCATTTTTCTGTGGATTGTCCGCATTTGGCGTTAACCCGTCCCAAATATCATCAACGCCAAATGTTGTATTTTTATTCTATTTATTTTAATTCATTCACTGTAATATGTGGTCCATTGTCGCTTCGACCCCTTATTAACGTATACATTAATTATAATTGGGAGTGAAATGACATATAAACACCATATTAGAATAAACATTTACGCTATATTCGTTCGTTGCACCGAAATAGAGTACATATTGACTCTAATTGGACAAAATACATGTTATAGTGTTTATATAAACTGAACCGGAAAAGTTCACATGAAGTAAGAGTACGCAGTTTCAAGACGTTTTACGTGGACGTGTAAAATAAAAACAGTTCACTTCTTTAACTGTAAGATCATGACTTCCCACATGCAAACATATTTGGCGTTCACACTGCAGAACATTTATAGGAGATCGTGTGCGAACGAGGTTTTTGGCGACGAGACTGAACCCATTTTTCAGCGCACGTTCATATGCATGCGAGTATAATTTATAATTTATTTTTTATAATTTCAAGTAAAAAGGTACATATATGTACGGTCTGACATCATCCGTACACCACACTAATTGTATAAAGCCGTACTTTCGGTCTTGACGCTATTCTGTACGGAACCTCAATTAAAGTTAAGGAAAAAATAAAATCACGTATACTATTTTTGGAAAAATATCAAGATTTTAAGAACCCAAATTAGAGTTGTTGACACTAATAACGATGCGCGGTGTACCAGTTTCAGATTACCGTGCAGACAACAGGGGAGAGAGAAAGAGAGAGGGAGAGAGAGGTGGAGAGACAGAGCGAGAGGGAGAGAGAGGGTGAGATATGTAGAGAGAAAACGAGAGGGAGAGAGAGGGAGGGAGACGGAGGGAAAGGGAGAGAGGAAAAAAAAGGGCAAAGATTTGAATGGCAGGATGTATTTCAGTGAAGGAAGAGAGGGAGAGAGGGAAAGAGGGAGAGGGAGATGGAAAGAAGGAGATTCAAGAAATACAGAGGTGACTTGCGGGGAAGATTTTTTTTTTTTCTTATAATTTTGTTATTTATAGTTTTGTAATATCACAATTTCCTGATTCCTTTCTGTTCTTTTTTTATTTGTTCAGCTTGGAATTTTGTGTTTTTGTCGTTTTGTAACTTTATGATTTTCCAATTCTGATAAGAGTATTATTATTTCTATTATTATTATTTTTATAATTCAAAAACTTATAATCTCTACAATCTATCCTTTCTAAGGTAAAAGACAAAAAAAACCTTCGTTTGAAACCTAATGCTTTTATATTTATAACTTGATAATGTTATTCTTGTAAATTTAAACTTGTCCATTTTTTGCAATCGTTATTAATTTCATTGTTTATTTGTAATTATTTTTTGTAATAACAAAAATGATAAAAACAAAAGAAATATCAAAAATTACTGTAACTGTTGTTGTTTTTGTTAATTTGTAATGTTTTTGTAACAAACCAACCTTACTTATTCAGACACTTACTTATTTTTACTAAATTATTTCTATGTTACTTATTTAATTGTTTACTTATTTAACGACGTACATATTTAATTACTTAACGTTTTTCTAATCATAATAACAAAAAATACCACACTAAATTTTATGACGAAGTGCAAAGTTGCAGCAGTGGCCCTGGCAAGCAGTCAACAGCTCCACTCACCTCCTCTCCCTCCTCTCCCTCTCTCAACTCCGATAAGACTCAAGGTGACTATCATCTCCCCTCTCCCCTCTCCCCTCTCCCCTTTCCCCTCTCCCTCTCCCTCTCCCCCTCCCCCCCCCTCCCCCCCCCTCC